>DXKC01001916.1:0-11760 GCA_031170775.1 Cymbopogon citratus
GCATTCTTGATGAAGATAGATTCATAAGTAGTGGATCATAACATGCAATACAGAAGACTTGTTTCTTATTATGAGAACTCTGACAACACAAAAGAAAACAAAAGGCTCCAGTGCTCCACATAGTGACATAGGCTGCTTCAGATATGAAAGCAGCAGAACCAAACACCAATAACCTAGTCATGAATGATGATCAAATACTTTCTTACTCTGTTTTCATTACATTTGAAAGCCCAAAACCCAAACATGAAGCAGCAGAACCACACACCAACAACCTAGTCATGAATGATGATGTTTTCATTACATTTGAAAGGCCAAAACCACAACATGAAGCAGCATAACCAAACACAAATAACCTAGTAATAAATCATGATAAAAACACTTGCTTAATCTGTTTTCATTAAATTTGAAAGCCCCAAACCTAACAGGTCAAACTCTCTCACCAAAACATACAAAAGGGCACAGTAATTCTCTGCTGAATGCTTGCAGCCATATTTATACATAGCCTAGAGGTATAGATATGGCTGTGATAGCTTCCTAGCTAATACAGAGAGTTACTACCTAAATCAGCCTTTATTTTCCTTTAACTACCAGGTAGAATCCTGCTAGCACTAAAGACTGAACCTGGACATTAATCTGCACCTGAACTCTAATCTAGACACACAACAGATTATTTGCCAACAACATTCAGCACCCCATGGCAAGCCACAATTTCCCAGACCTCAATTTTCATTACATTCAGCACCCTGAGGTTTGTTGTTGTTGGATCACTCTCAACGTGCAAGATACATCCATTCAGGATTGATAAAGAAAACATTTTAATGGAAGATAAGCTTGCCAAAGCTAAGTACTTGTACATGCCATCTGAACACTTTTCCTAAGCATCAGCAAGATACGTTAGAAACTATAACTTACCTGAACAAATGCTGAATGAGTATAAAAGTTGTGTACTATTATATTTGCACCAAGAAGAGCCATCAGCGAGTAAGCGTTTTCACCACTCAACTTGGGGAACATCACATTCATATTGACTGGGGTATGGGGGTGACTGATTAATAAACCAAGAACAAAACAAAGAAGTGTAAATCCAGCTATGCAGGCATTAAATATCCCAGCCACCTTCTTATCCTACAATGAGCATGAGTAGGAACTAGAATTACATAATGTCTTAAACTTAAGAGGTAATCTTTTTATGGCGGGGTCATTTTGGGATTTATAGATTTACCAGACGGGAGAGTGTGTATGGTAGTAGACTAACCACAACACTTGCAAAAAATATGGCTGCAATAAGATCATCGTGGTCAAACACAAGGTTGAACCCCACTGCCATGCCTGCAATCTAAAGTAGCCAAATGTTAAGTGTTTAAAAGATGAGAACAACAGCATGCTCTGGTAAGGAGTAATGAGTACAAAACTAAATGCACGCATAGCATGATCACATAAACATCTCAGAATGAAGCACACCAGAGCAAATAATCTAAAGTTTGTAGGCATACCATTGTCAATTCAGAGGTCAACAAGGATAGCCATGCATGGAGACCAAGAACAAAACATATCCCCTGACTGTATTCCAGGCAGCAGATCTATCAATCATTAGAAGTACAGAAAGTAAGGTTAATATCTCCAAAAGACCATGCAGGAAATAGTTTAAAAAGATATAGAATGAAAGGAGCATAAATTTTATTTTAAACCGAGGATATACAATGAGCATGAGTAGGAACTAGATAGAACTTAAACCCCAAGCTATAAATTTTATTTTGACAGTTTTCCTTGTTTCTTATCTACACCTAATATTAGAAGAAGGAATTTTCTTTCCTCCCCTGGTCTGTCTGTCCCTCCACTCCCCGAGCATAAGTCCTAGCTGGTTAGTAAGAGTAGTATGTGGTGAATTAGAGATAAGAATCCTAAATGGTTTGCTGCCTTGTCCGTAACCCAAATTCACAATCTGTGCTCCTAGGAATTAAAACAGCACACATCCAACCAAAGTAAAGAGTCCCGAATCCAAGATGTATTGGAACGGATGAAGCAACACATGACCATGTTTGCTAGTTGAAAGAAAAGTAAAGACTAGTAAAATGGTATTTTAGTTCCTGTGATCTGTACTGTCATTGTATCTATGAAACCGAGGTTATCGTGAGCAAATTTGGAAGTCCTCACCAGCAACCCAGAAATAATATTAACAATAAGTAAATACAGGCACACAGCACAACGTAACTAATTTACATTATATTTCGCTCTGAAAGCGGTACACTTCCTTTTTAGGGTCTGAGACCATCTAACAACAGTGATACAAACATTCAGGACTTGAGAATCCAGCCCACCCTTGTCCACTCAAAGATAATTGCCAGGTCCATATGCTAAACTCTAGTATGTCAGCTAAAATTAGTGAGATCTCTGGATGGTGGTTGTAGTGACTGGTAAGAGTTCTACGAGTTATCTCTGCAACAGCAAGAACAAGAAAGTGCTCAGTAAGTCATACCTCTGCAAGATTCTTCCCAGTGACCATGCCGATACAAGTTGACAGATATTGAAATAAAATAGCTGAGAAATTGAATAGCAGCACCAGTAACACAAGATCATAGCCAAACCGAGATCCAGCATCCACTGCTACCAACCACTTTCCAAGGTCAATATATGCCATCGAAATCACTAGTGTTGGTCCAAGGGTTCGGGAAAGTTTATGCTGAGCATCACCGGCCAGAGATTCTATACTCTGCACACTATTCATGATGCAGAAATAACGCTAATCAGCAAAAGCTCATGCCAACAGTTGATCAAACTCAGGCCCTCTTGATTCTGTTTGATCCTATTAGTCGACTACCACTGTTCAGAGAAGATGACCATCCACAGCACTGTGAAAACCCAGGGCATGCCACTCCTCATCTAAGCTCAATCCATCACAATCCACAAAGCCTTTAAATTGCTTCACTAAGATTTAAACCACATAATTCTTTCAATGATGTGGACTACTATCGTACTATGGCTGAGAGGATAACATGTCTTCCCTTATGGAAATGGTGAGAGCACTGTAGAAGCAACCATGAACTAGTGACGGGGTGTCTTCCTCCCAACCAAAATCTCCAATTATGTCTTCAAGGGGGAGAATGCTTAGGTTTCTCCACCACAATTTTCAGGATCTTGGGCCCATGGAAGCAATAAACCTCAACAGTTAACACTAAGCCACCTGCAACGTGATCAAAGCACCATATCATACAAAGCCGAAGCAATCGAATCAAGAAACACGCATCCAGGCAGCAAGTAGTCACTAGTCAGACAAAGAATCCTCTTCCCAATCAAAGTGTAGTAATAATTATAAAAAAAAAAGTTAAAAACATGAACAATGTGTCCGAAGAGACAAATCCCTTTTCCGCTGTTACCTTTTATCCCAGGAATTTGTTTTCCTTTTTTCTCTCGGGATTCCCTTCTGAAAAGTTTTGGGGGTCTTTCTACAGTGCCTTCCCTGGCTAATGGGAGAGAAGAACTGAAGAAAACAACTGACCCCCCCTCTCTTCTTTATTTGCTCCTTGGCCATACATCGGTGGGGTGAGAGACGATGGCGGCGAGCAGGGATGGGCCGACGCGTCGCGGAGGCTGTACGGGACCAAGACGGAGGCGGCGGGGTGGCGGCGGCGAGCGGTAAGACGTGGAGGCGTGGCGTGGAGGAAGTGCGGCCGCACCCGCACGAGACATCGCGAGAGGACGCAGCTAGGAAGAGCGGGTGGCATTCGCAGGGGCCAAGGTCGGCGGGCGGCAGCAAAAATATTGTTCCACAAGCAACTCAAATTCTCAATGTTCCTATTCTTTTGGTGCCAATGGCACAACGGTCAAACAAAAGAATAGGCCTAAAAATACATTTACATACAAAATGGAGCGACACTAGTGACTTGCGAGCTCGAATTTCCCGAACCTGACCACAGTCCACTGGACTTTCAGGAACCAAGCAAAGGGCCTGGACGCAAACCACAGCTTAAATTAAACTACAATTTCACACAGGATGACAGGATGTAGACCAATGCCAAAAACAGAGTTGCTGAGTTGCACACCGTACATCATTTCGCAATGCTGCTTGAGGAAACTAAAACTCAAGCCGTACACCGAACATTTGGCAGTTTGGCCCCTTGTGAGAACATCACATGCAAAAACTTGGACGGGCCAAATGCTAAAAACGGGTACAAAACAAGAAACAGCAATTCTTGCACCCATGACTCCAGAAGCAGCAAAATCATGTTCGTCTTCTTTTCTGTTTTGTTCTACAGCGGCCTAGTCGGAGTCTTGTTGGCAAGCCTACGCTTGTATCGCTTGAGCACAGATACCAGGTTCGCCTTCCCTTTGGGGAAGGCCACATCTCCAGCAGCTGTGCCGCTCCGGCCCTTGCGGCTGGACACGGCTTGTTCCACGCCCTTGATCACATCCAGGATCATGGCTGCCGTGATGAAGCTGCCGGGGATGGGCTTGCCAACTGGGCCTGCTTTTGGGAGGCACGCACATGCCACTAAGGGTTTCCGAGGATTGGAGAATGAAGGATCAATGATTCCCTACATCAAGTAAACAACAGTTCAGAAATATTATGGGAGATACAATGACACAAGGTAAGAACAGGATGTAAAAGTCCACCACTCTACAGCAAGCTGGTATATATGTGTATTATCTTATTAATTTTCATGTAACAATTAACTGGTGAATTAAATCTAATTAGCAAAATGGTTACAAAATCTTTGTCATATGAACGAGGCACTGGCGTAACCAACAACTGAATCTATTTCTCAGGTTTACCCTTATCTAGTGGCATAAAAACACGATGTGTAGTTTGCTGGAAAATATATGTGCAGCCAACAGGATCACCTGAAGACGGTTGAGAACATATGTGTACTTGCCCCAAAGGTCTGGCCTACTTTCCACATGGGCCAGGTCTAGCACCCGATGGATACACCAGACACCAAAACTAACAATCAGGGAAGCCTGCCAAACACAACCATCTCCGCAATTAGGCGTTCTGCGCATAGATGTGGCATCTTGGTCATCATTGGTTCCTCCCTGTGAAACTCTCTCGGCTTCAGAGACTTGATCAATTAGATTTTCATCACAACCGCCGTTCTGACTAAACAGCCACTCCGATCCTTCCAGTTTCAAGAGCTTCATGATGCAAAATCTAAGAGACTTAAGAAGTTCTGCCTCAAATTGTGTGCAAGAGAAATCATCCTTCATGGCACTACTTGCTCCCCAGCCAGTGTTCACCTCACTCCTATTCAACTCTGAACTTGACACACCAAATAATTGTTCAAATGGCTGTTGGGACCAAATGGATTTGTTTTTTATGTTGGTACTCAACTGTGTAGAGAGCATATCTCTCTGAACATTATGCTGTGACGGCTCAGTAAGTGGAGATGGTGGCCTGACTGCTAAGTCCACATACCGTGATTTTTCAGATGCCAACCTACTCAGGTTTGCTAGATTTGCAGCAGGACCACCCAAATTTGCTTCATCCAACAAAGCATCTCTGCTTGCAGCAATTACCGCAGATATGTCAGGTGAACTGTGGTACTTCTTTGAGTTAGCAGATGATCCAACACTCTCACTCCCACCAATGGAGACAGGATCATAATAGGATCTTTCCGCTGCCATTTTACTTAAGCGGTTCAATGTCGGGCTTTGCAAAGAGCTATCTCCAAATGAACCAAGGAGATTATGGGTTTGAGCATTCATCACAGAGCCAGCATAGTTGGGAATAGAAGATTCAGAAGATCTAAGAGTTTGCCATGGGTCCAATGGAGTGCTAGAGTATGGATTTCGACTTGCATTTATCCCTTTCAAATAGTTTGCTAGCTGATACCCATGAATGGTAGCTGGCTGATAAAACTGGTTACTGGAGTAAGATGGAGTGTGAAAATTTGGATATAATTTAGCATTTTGCTCAAGCAAGCTTCTGCCTGCACTTGAAATATCTCTATCTGGTAGACACATGCTTTGAGACCATGTTGGTGGACCCATGGTACCCATCTGCAGACCAATACCTGTGTCTTGATTAGAGATATCTTTATCATGAGGATCCCATGTGTTCGATACAGTAGATGACCCTTGCATTACATCTTTCATCATTGAGTTCCTGGAAGCTTCAATTGATACCCTATCTTTCGTCCCAGCAGAACCAGCTGCTTTCAAGTCCAGTCCAATCAAATAGTTGAACCTTTTAGTATTCGCCTCTTGTGTAAGTTTACCATGATAATCAAAAAGTTGCCCCCAGAACTCGTCAAGAATTGCTGCTAACTGTCTCCTTGCTGCACGACCCAAACCAGACTGCTTTGAGACGAAACCACTGAAATTACCAGCATCAGTATCATTTCCTCTGCTCAACATAAGAGATGGTGGACCACCAGAAGGAAAAGAAGGTACCTTATCTCCATAGGACTTGCCAAAATCCAAATCATGTGACACCTCAGAATCCTTCTGTGCGCAAGCATCTGGTTCCACTTGAACAACCTTCTCATTTGCGCTCTTCACTTTGATGTTCTCTGCAGTACTTTGTTCTACTATGGTTTCAGTACAAACCTTTGACATTGGCTCTGTCCATTCAACCTCAACAAATTTTGGCTCATCACGGAATGCAGATGGTGAGAGGCGAGCATCAGGATCGACTGCCCTATGAGATGTTGGTTCTTGAACATCATGATCAGACTCTGTAGGGGTATCCGAACATTCGGTATGCTCCAAAGCTGATTTCTGATGACCTTCAAACGAATCCCTCGGAATAACAGCAACAGAAGACCACTGAACTTCTTCAAGTGGAGCACTTTCCAGAGAAGTCTCTTCTCTATAGTGATCAATGTTCAATGCTTCACTATGTGAGCGCACAGACAACTCCTCGTTTTCAGCTTCATTACTTGCTGACTTTAGTGGAGTAACAGAAAGGAATAGCGTAAAAGCAATACTTGCAAGCGAGGTTAGGACTATGGCAATATATGGAAGTAAAACAGGGCCTCCGGTGTTTCCTTTGAGGTTGTTTGTCCAGGTGCTATCACCAAACAGGATTTCCGCCACAAAAATGATATTTGTAAACAGCATAAGAAGAAATGCAAGAGTGGCAAATATTTCTACATGTAAAGCTATCTTGTAGCTGCCCATGATTAATCTTGATGAGGAAACACGGATAAGGGGGATAACAGCCGAAGGAAGGAACATAGCCTGGATAACTGGACAGATAAGAAGTAACTGATACATCCCTTCAAAACCAGCAACCTTTCCATAGTAGATACAAGGAATGATGGCGAAACCCTTAAGTAGGAGATGATGTGCAGAATATGGCAGTTTAACACCAAAAGTGTTCTTTAAAATCACATCACTACCGATAATAGAGGTCAGCGAGATGATGTGGCTTGAGAAGATTAGGATGACTAACAACAAAACTGGGGCCACAGGACTCACAAACATCTGCAGAAGACAACAATACAGAAACTTAGTAAGGAGCTTCAGTGAAGAATCCACACTCAAAGTGATATGCTTTTCTTAGTTTCCATGCTGTTACATGAACAAGATAGGGATAGGGAAACATTCTATGTTCTCTGAGTCTGATTCCTGCTAGAACAGCAATAGGCACTAGCAAAAGGGCTTGACAAACCAACAGATATTGGACGAACCTGGTTCATTAACTCTATACCATCTTGATAGTTAACAAGTGTCATGTTACCGGATTCATCTGCTGCTGAGCTCAATAGAACATAGTTCACAAGAAAAACCCCAGTAAATACGAATAATACAGAAAACAGGTGATCATGAAACAGGGAACCAAGGGTAGGAGCTGTTCTTCTTTGCACCTGCACATATGATCTGAATTAACATACAATCAAATAAGAGAACAGATCAATGACAATGGCCCGTTTATCGAAGTGGAGTGCAGAGTTCAAAAGTATTAACGCAATGACTTCATTCATTTTAAAGTGTTTTTAAGGGAATTTTTTTTAGTGGTAGTGGTCATGCATTTTGAATATGATTTAACTAAATTGCATTCCAGTGAAATTTCTAATGTCTCATTAATTATAACTTCCTTGATTCATTTTTTGGCCTATCATGACATTACTAATGATGACAAGCTGAGAATTGATGGTGATAGGACAAATATCAAAAGATTTTTTTTTCTGTTTTAGTGTCACTGTGGATCGGGTTATCAGGTTATAAACTGTATATGACATGCTGCTACAAAATAGTATCACAATCGATCACCTTCTAGCTTCTATACAATAAGAAGATGCATCCAGGCAATGAAAAAGGCACATTAACTTAGTGCACTGGGTGTAACTCCAAATGCTCTCCGACAATCGTGACTATAATGAACAATAGACAGCTAGATTACCTGAACAACCGATGAATGAATATAAAAATTGTGTGTTATTACATTTCCACCAAGAAGTGCCATCAGCGAGTAGGCATTCTCACCGCTCAACTTGGGGAACATCACATTCACATTGACAGGGACCTTTGGTTGACTGACTAATAAACCAAGCACAAAGCAAAGAAGTGTAAAGCCTGCTATGCAGGCATTGAATGTTCCGGCCATCTTCCTGCCCTAAAATGAGCACAATGAAACCAGAAATATATAAGATATTAAATAAGGTAGTCCTTTTTTGTGCAGCTCTTTGGGTTAATAAATTACCAGACGGGAGATAACATGTGGTAGCAGATAAACTATAACACTTGAAAAACATAGACTTGTTATAAGATCACCATATTCAAAAACAAGGTTGAAGCCAACTGTTATGCCTGAAATCTGACAATACCAAATGTTAAGTGTTTAAAAGATGGGAACCATTTACATGCGCTAGCAGTGGCTAAAAGTAGTCTATCCATAACATGAACACATGAATGTTGCATAATGAAGCACGGACAAAAGATGAATTTGTCCAAAGTGTGCAGACATACCATTGTCAGTTCTGCAATAATCAAGGACAGTTCTGCCTGAAGACCAAGAACAACATTTATAGTCTGACTGTACTCCTGGCAGCAAATCTACCGTTCATGTAAAAGTATGGCAAGTAAGATTAATGAAATCAGAGGAGTATGCTGAAAACATGAAGAGAACACATATCACAGAGGATCAATTTTCTTGTTAGACTCAAACATCAGACTAAAAGTTTGTTGATAGATCTGAATATCTCAAAAGGGCATACTTATATTTTTTAAGGCCCCAATTATGCTTTAGCTCTTAGAGCGCACACATGTTTCTTTTTAGTCCAAGAGTATTAAATAAATGACAATATAGCATTGCGACAACAGTCCTCGAAACATGTGAAGACGAACCCATCACTTGGTTAATCAGATACTCCTGCTAACCACTGTCTACTTGAAAATGCTTGCTTGGCACACATGTGAACCGTGAAATTAGCATCCCAACTTACATATGAAACATGGAAATTCTCAAATTTTCGCTTATGTCTTGTATTCTGAGCTAGAACCAATGACATCTCTACAAAATACTATAGCAAGCAAGCACTCACTATACCCGTACCTCTTTAAGATTCATCCCAGTGATCATGCCAATACAAATTGACTGATACTGAAATAGAATGGCTGTGAAATTGAAAAGCAGCACCAGCAGCACTTGATCATACCCAAACCGACATCCACTCTCCATAGTTGCCAACCACTTCCCAAGGTCAATATATCCCATTGCAACCAGAAGTGTTGGGCCAAGGGTACGGAACAGATTAGGCCGACCATCCCCAGCGGCCAGAGACTCTATACTGCGCACACTGATCATGGTGCAGAAACAATGATAATCTGGAAAGGATCTGTATTTTTTTTTCCAGACGAGGGCAAGCTGGCAAGGATCAGTATGGATGCACACAGCTTCCAACAAAACACCTAATTTCTTATCAAACCCAGATCCTCTCCACTATTCTGCTTTGATCCAAGCAATCTAATACAGCTCTCTGAAGCTGATGACCATCGACATCAACATAGCAGTTCTGAACATGGCATCCCCCTTATCTTCTCTCCAACTAACTCCACAAAAATGAACACTACACAATTGTTGCAGTTCTGAACATGGCATCCCAGTTGATCATGCGCAAGCTGGCCGAGTGTCTTCCTCCCAGCCAGACATGAAGGTTTCAGATTATCCTACCACAGTTACTACAGAACCTCGAGACCGTAGTGAAGGCTGAAGCCGCAACCCCTGACAGGACGCACCTAAAACAAAATCGAGACACCATATTAGGCATAAGCAAACCGAAATCGAGCGCTTCACTTCACAGGATCAAATGAATGATGAAACCAAAATTTCGGCAAGACAACGCCGGGACCAAAGTACCCGCTTTCTAGCTCAGAGCTTCCCTTTTTTTCCCCTTCTATTATAAGAGAAGGGACCTTGCTTTTATTTTATTTATTCATTTATTTATTTGGACTTGAGATTCACCAAGCGTGGAGTGCTCCGAAAAAGCAAAACAACATGAGCATCGTACCTCGGCCGTCGACGTCGAGTGGCCGCGGCCGGCAAGGACGGCCGGAGAGGGCAGCCAGCACGGTGCGGCGGCGGAGTCAAGCGGCGGCGTGAGTAGGATGATCCCCCGAGCAGGAAGCGGAGCGGCGGTGGTGCGTTGCGTATGTACGTGGCGAGTGGCCGACTAGCGAAGCGGGCCGCGGCGCGGGGGGGCGCGGGGGCTAGAAGAATAGGGCAAGCGGCTGGCGGCTGGCGGCTGGCCGAAGGCGGCTTCGCCGGTCTGCTGTTTCAGGCGGCGGCCGAAAAGTGAAGGGCACCGCTTGGTACACGGTGACTTTGGTCCACCTTGGCACTGAGAGTGATCAATCACACACTTAACACCATCAATGCCACATTGTCACCCTTCCTGAATTGGGTTTAGATTTTCTGTAGCAGATTCATGTAGCATTTTATTTGTATTTGGTAAAAAAAATATTCAAACTTTGACTAATTAGGCTTAAAATGTTCGTCTCGTAAAGTACAACCAAACTATGCAATTAGATTTTGATTTTATCTACATTTAGTACTACATGCATGTGACGGTATTTTGATGTGACGGAATTTTTTTTTTTCATAGTGCCGAATGCTGGAATTGGGAGCCCAATCGAGGCATTTAAACCAACCCTGCACATAAAAGGTCGTTCATAGTCGTAGATAAGAATATTTCTAGTATAATAGTCGTGGATTGTATTTCCTATTTTAAGATCGCCACATCAGTAAAGCTACATGATGTTTGTGATAAAATGTGTCATATTAACAATGTACTTATAATGCTATCTAAATTAAGTAGTATTGTAGCATATAACGAACTAAAGGTTTACTTGTATTGAAACCGGTTACTCGAGTTTAGTGCTCAAATTCTTAATTTTGACACAAATGATGTTATTCTAGATTCATATTATATTTAATGATGTTATTCTTTTAATGATAGCCAACGTGGCCCATTCCAGGGCCCAATCCGGGTGGATTGCCACCGATCCGTTTTGAAGCCAGGCCTGTCTTAAAATGATGTTCCGTTTACCGGAACGAAAACAGGCCAGGTTTGGCCATTCCACCCAAAAACAGTCAGGAACAAAGCCCGACCTCCTTACCTCCGGACTGGATCCTGGTGGCAAATGTATTGGTGGCCAGGTTTCAGTGAATCACCTGGATTCACTCAATCCGACCCAAGACTAGAAACGAGTCTGTTTTCGATCCTGTAGAAACGAACCAGGAATTAGGCGCAAGAAAAACGAACTATACTACCCCTATAAAATATCTCACATTCACCTCAACAACCACCTTCACGACCTCAT
>DXKC01001920.1:0-11267 GCA_031170775.1 Cymbopogon citratus
GACGCACGCATTGATGAAGAGTAGCAGTAGTGGTAGTAACGAGCGAGGACGCGATGCATCCTGCGCCATGTGGATAACAGAGCAAGCTTCTGTGCAACCTCAATTTGTGATTGCTCTTTGTACCTGCAATGCCAACTTTTATATTCGTGTGTGCGCACAATTATTGTTTGACCCAGTCCGTCATAGCTGCAAACTACAATCCACATGCAGGCACAACGTGGTAATCATATACTACATACAGAAGAAGAAGAAGAAGAAGGAACTTATTCATCGTGCTGTATGCCTGTATCCAAATATGCAATGCTCCGTTGTCAAAAAAAGAAAAAAAAATGCAATGCTCTGTATACTCACACGAAAGAAGATTCTTCAGTCTTTGTCGCATCAGAGGATGCGTTCCGCCATCAAAGGTACGTTTGTCTGAACATGAAATGGAACACAGTCGCGCCGGAGGAAAGGCAAGGGCCTGTTTATGGGCCTAATGGGAAGGGGAACCGGCCCATTCCGTGGAAGCTGTGTCTTCCACCCGAATCCATGGGAAAACCCTAGAGCTTGTCGCGCACCAAATTCTGCGCGCCAATTGCTCGAACACCTTCCCGCCAAAGCTGCCCGCTGGCATTTGCAATATAGATCTCCGCACCTCAACACCTAATTTGTGCTCGCACCTGTGTCAGTTGTCACGAAGGAGAGAGAGAGAGAGAGAGAGTGAGAGAGAGAGAGAGAGAGGAGAGAATAGAGAGAGAGCCGCATGGATGACTCACCCGCCGACGCCGCCGGCTCCGGCCGCCGCACGCGCACGCGCACCCGGGGCGCGGAGGCGTCGGGGCGCGCCGCCGTGCTCCAGCAACTCCGCTCCGTCCGCAGAGGTGAAATGCGCGCCTCCGACGTCATCCAGGTGAAGGTTGACGCCCCGATCTACGACACCGTCGCGGAGGAGGAGTACAACGTGCTCGTCGCTCGCCGCCGCAAGGAAGCCGGGGAGTTCATCATCGACGACGACGGGCTCGGTTACGTCGACGACGGCCGCGAGGAGGATTGGAGCCACCGCGCGCTCCCTTCCTCCTCCGATGAGGGATCTGATGGCGAGGACGGCGCCCCCCGCAAGCGGAAGCAGGCGCGCCCTCCCCAGGCGAAGCGCCAGCCCCAGCAGTCCGCCAAGGCGGCGGCGTCTCTCTCCGCCGCTGCCGCAAAGACGGGCCAGCAGATCTCCTCGATGTTCACATCCTCAGTGTTTAAGAGGTCAGGCAGCGACCGCGCCAAGGGCTTGGCAGTGGCCGCCGACAGCATCGTGGACGACATCATCGCTGAGTTCGCGCCCGACGAGAACGACCGTGAGGAGAGGCGGCGGCGGACTGGTAGGGTTTCTGCGCCGCAGCCTCCTCCTCCAACGGTTTCCTACGTCAAGCCTCAAAAGGTAATTGTCGATACTGAAATGGTCAGATCGGACAATGGAAATGATATGGCCGTGGAATTGGAAAACGATACTGAGATGGAGGCCAATTTGGAAGAAATTCCTGTTTCTAGTGCTGAATTGGTGGTTGATAACAAGAGTTTGGAGGAACCAAAGCAGGAGGTTGATGTGGAAGTAAAGATAGAAAAGACACACCGCCTCAATGCAAAGATTAAGGCGGAGGAGAGCAGAAATAATGGTGTGACAAGTGCAACAGCAGGATGGATGAAGATATGTGGGAATGGGGAAAATGCAGTAGGTGAAGAAGGGGGTGTGGCTGTTGATGGTAACACCAATGTGGATGAAAGTTCAGAGTTTGAGCTGAAAGATGGAGCACTGCCATTCTACATACTGGATGCATATGAGGAACCATTTGGAGCTAATTCAGGCACAGTGTATCTGTTTGGGAAGGTAAATAGCTCTTCTACACTGAAGTTTCTAGTACAATTCTGGTATTCAGTTCTACTTTCTGATGTCTGATAGACAACTTTTTTAATTGATTATTAGACACCGTAAAGCCTGGGAGCAATTTATAGCACCACTTTAAGTATTATTCAACTATGTAGGATAATTCGTACACCATATATGTTATGGTCCTTGATGTATTTTTAGCATTAATTACATAATAACCCTGGTAGTATCCAGTAATATTAAGCATTACAGTGAGAATCGCTATCATAAACTAACCAGCAATCATTGTCTTAGAATATTTTTTTTTGTTTTTCCTGATTCAAAATGATAATAAAAACTTCCTGTGCTTCTTTGAAAGATTTTTCATTAAGTACTAGCCAGGCAATGCCTAATTCATTGGCGATGGATCTTCATAGAGTGTCTCTGAGACATGCTTTCATCAGTAGATACTAGTATATTCATTTTTCTGACTAACTGCTTTCCTGTTCTAGGTTGAAGTCGGTAAGCGGTTCCATAGTTGCTGTGTCATTGTAAAAAATATTCAAAGATGCATATATGCTATCCCAAACCGTTCAGTGTTTCCAAGGGACTCCATATCAGGGATAGAAGGAAACCCCACAAGTGCTGATCTTTTGCCATCACTTCGAGCAACTCTACATGTGAGAATGATTTTGTTTTTATTGTAGCACATTGCACTACTGTGAAATATGCATAACACATCCTCTATTACCAGGAGTTGGCATCAGGATTAAAGAGTGAAATAGCTGACAAATTGTCAGACCTCAATGTGTCAAATTTTGTAATGACTCCAGTCAAGGTTAGTAATTGCACATGCACAAACATTCAACCCCAATCCACCTTTTATGCTAAATGGTTATATTTGTCATGCCTTAGAGGAACTATGCATTTGAGAGGACAGATGTACCAAATGGAGAGCAGTATGTCCTGAAAATTAACTATCCTTACAAGGTATGTGTCTTGTCAATACTTTTTTGACTGCTATTTTACTTTCCTAGTTTATAACAGCCTTCAGGGGGTCAAGGGACTTTTGTTCGTCTCAATGCTATTGTGGTTGCATATTTGGTTGCCATGGAGTGAAATACAATGACAACATTTGAGAAACAAAGTGTGGCTAGTATCTAGCATAGCTGGTTTACCAGTCCCTTATTATTTGGTAAATGATGCCATGTTGAATTGTGAACTAATGACATAACTGAACATAAAAACACTGGATATTTCTGTCCTAGAAGTTTATGAAGTATAAAAATCAATATTTTGTATTGAATTTGATCCAAGTCATTTTTTGTATTTAATCTTGTACGCTCACAGAAGGAACCTAGGAAATGAAAAATAAAAAACCTAGTCTTACAAGATATTATGAGTCATTTTTTAAGTGTGGCTGATAGTCTGGGAATTCTAAATTTGTATGCTGATTTGATATTTGTCGGCTATACTCATTAACTAACTTTGAACTGTGAATACATTCTGGATGTTTGTAGGCTTGTAGCAGATAAAAATCAACCTAATAATCATTGGTTTATTTTCAGGCATTGGCTTTTCAATATAATTTTTCATGTCATGATCTCTTGGTTTGAATACCATAATCATTTTAAATTTTAAATGATAATTGTTTCTGTGCTAATGTTGGTTAAATGGTAAGTTTTAGAAGTTGGGTTGAGAGCTGCTGAAGGGTAGGATTGATCTTTGAATATCCTTGATTTAATTCCTAAGGAAATGGTCCATGTAGTAACAAAGCTCATGGGTTCAGGACTAAACTATGTTCTTTCTTATTGGTTTCTTTCAGCGTGAACCGAAAAATACATCTGTCTGAGTCTTTCAAATTTGCAACTGTATTACTTATTTGCATTTTCATGCCCATTATTATCTTAGGATCCTGCTCTACCAGCAGACCTCAGGGGTGAACATTTTCATGCATTGCTTGGGACAAATAATAGGTACAATTCATACACCTAGCATTATATAGCATATGCAATACAATATAATCCAGATGGTTTTTTATGCCAATTGACTTCCTTATGGAAGCTGATTTTTTTACCTTTCCAGTGCTCTTGAATTGTTTCTTATCAAAAGGAAGGTCAAGGGGCCTTCATGGCTGTCGGTTTCCAAATTTGTAACACGGCCATCCACTCAGCGGGTATGTCCTTGACTCCTGCCTGTCCTGTTACTATATGCGGTGTTTCATAACAAGCTAGTTAATATTTGAATTGCTCCTTGCTGATTCTTTTGCCGTGCTATGATGGCGGTACCTCTTGACTCTACGACAGGTCAGCTGGTGTAAATTTGAAGTTATCGTTGATTGCCCAAAGGATATATCTGTTTCGACGACAAGTACAAATCTAGAAGTTCCTACTGCTGTAGTTGCAGCCATTAATCTCAAAACTATCATAAATGAGAAACACAATGTGCATGAGATCGTGTCAGCATCTCTCATATGTTGTCACCGGGTGAAGGTATGCTGTTTATTTGGTGTTGAAATATATTTTATAGCATTTGATTTACTAGTTTAGGTACTTTGACAATGAGGTGACAGAAATTGTTCATATCTATCTGAAACAATTGTTTTGAGACAACTGACACAATTCCATATAGTTTCACAAGAAGGGCACCCTCATCTTCTCCAAACTAAACCTTTCCCTTTTTGGCCAATTTTCAGATTGATAGTCCAATGCGTCCAGAAGATTGGCAGAAAAGGGGAATGCTCAGCCATTTTACTGTTATGCGCAAACTTGAAGGTAGCATATTTCCTATAGGCCTTGCTAAGGAAGCTTCTGATAGGAACCAGATGGCTGGTAGCAACGTGCTGGCACTAGAAAGCAGGTGGGTTCTGCCTTTTCTTGTATATATATTATTACTTCCTCTTGCCACAAAAAGTTGTCGTTTAGGACCAGATTTGGTCAAACCTTAGAAACTAAAACATTAATAACTATTATATTATTTAGTTCGAAAATAGTTATATGTGAAGATTTGTATTCAAAGTTTTTTAAAAAAATCTCTTAAAATTTGAAGGATTTTAAGAATATATTCTAGATAAAATTAATGGTCAAAGATATGCATTCAAGACCGTGCAAAGTCAAACGTCTCAACTATTTTTGACCAGTACCCACTTATTTTGATGAGTTCATTGTTCGAGGATGCATTGACTAATTGCTTTACTCCCTTTTCCAGTGAACGCGCATTATTAAATCGCTTGATGATTGAGCTTAGCAAACTTGATTGCGATGTACTTGTGGGACACAATATTTCAGGATTCGACTTGGATGTGCTTCTTCACCGTGCTCAGGTCTTTTTATTCATTATGTGCTCTGTTGCTTCCTATATTCAACCTGTAGTACACTACTCTTCTTCTTGAGTTCATAAATTTGTATGAGTTTTATTTATAAATTATTGAGGGTCTGTTCCAGTTAGATTCAAGGGAACTTGCATTATATATTTCTGATTCTGGCTATCATTTTCTTTTTTAATGATTGTGCTAGACATGCAAAGTGCCAGGCAGCATGTGGTCCAAGATTGGTCGTCTCAGGCGATCATCCATGCCCAGGCTTACCAAAGGAAGCACACTCTATGGTTCTGGAGCAAGTCCAGGAATTATGTCCTGTATTGCTGGCCGTCTTCTCTGTGACACCTATTTATGCTCTCGTGACCTTCTGAAGGAGGTAACCTGCAGTGCAATTATTTTTTGATAATGGAAGGCAACGAACCATACAATTTCTAATATAATTTCAGTCACCAAACTCAGCAGTTTATGTTTCATGCAGGTGAGTTATTCCTTGACACAACTTGCAGAAACACAATTAAAAAAGGAGAGGAGAGAGGTTTCTCCACATGATATACCTCTGATGTTCCAGTCTTCGGGTGAACTGCTCAAACTGGTAATTTCATTCAAAGAAAACTTTGTGCAAACAGAATGTCTTCTTTTTTTTTTCTTTTTTTCTTTTTTGCAAAAGTTATGAAACTAATTGCAAAATTGTGACACTCAATTTTAGGTTGAATATAGTGAGACAGATGCATGGCTTTCTTTGGAGCTTATGTTTCATTTGAGTGTTCTCCCACTGACACGGCAATTGACCAACATTAGTGGTAACCTGTGGGGCAAAACACTCCAGGTAATAGTCACTATTATCATCCACATTGTGTAGTTAACTATGAAGCCGTGTATTCTTGATATCATATGTCAAATGAAATTCCTGTAGGGTGCTAGGGCTCAGAGGGTAGAATATCTACTACTGCATTCATTTCATGCAAGAAAATTTATTGTACCGGATAAATTTGCACGCAACAAAGAGCTGAACTCCACAAAAAGAAAAATGAATGCTGATACTGAGGGTGCAAATGCTGATGATGGTGCTGCTGATCCCTCGGTTGATGATGAAGTGCATAACGGTGATCAAGGTAAAGCCAGAAAAGGACCTTCATATGCTGGTGGATTAGTTTTGGAGCCTAAGAAGGGTCTATATGACAAGTATGTTCTACTTCTCGACTTCAACAGCCTTTACCCTTCAATAATTCAGGTAAGTGATCAGTACTCACAGCTTCTGTAATTTTTGCTTGCTCTCTGTAAAGTTTAAGATAAACAAATAATAGGTGTATCATTCTATATTCAATAGTGCCTTTATTATTATTTCTCCACAGGAATACAACATCTGCTTTACCACTGTTGAGCGTTCTTCTGATAGCAATGTACCTAATTTGCCAGCATCAAAAGCTACTGGTGTTTTACCTGAGGTAATTGCCTATGGATGTGCCATTGAGTTTGGAGCTGTCAATAGTTTTCAGTGATTGATCAAGATTTTATGGACATGTATTTTCCTCATGTGTGCAATTGTGGCTTACAAATCAGTTGCTGAGGAGTTTGGTGGAGAGGAGAAGGATGGTTAAATCATGGTTGAAAACTGCTTCTGGTCTTAAAAGGCAGCAGTTTGATATTCAACAGCAAGCATTGAAACTTACTGCAAATAGGTAAGAATTTCTATACCAAAGATTGTCTGCTTGCATTCCACTAGTACAATTAATGAGTTTCTGACTCAGTCTTTAATGCTTGTGCTCCAGCATGTATGGTTGCTTGGGCTTTTCCAATTCCAGGTTTTATGCAAAGCCACTTGCTGAGCTTATTACACTCCAAGTGAGAACAAGTTTCACTCTCAAATAATTTATTAGCAAATCTGTATTATGCTGTGTTGTGGTTAATATGATGCCTCTTTCAGGGTAGAGAGATATTGCAAAACACTGTTGATCTGGTTCAGAATAATTTGAATTTGGAGGTATATAGAATTCCTTTGTCTATGGATTTCTCTGTAGTAATAAAGCATTCATAATATTTAAAATTGCTTCAAAGGGACATCGAGAACAACTTGGTAGATGCTAGAGATTAGGATTTAATACATCTCAAGTCTATTGTACTGGAGGTGAAGATGCATCCTGAAAATCCAGTCCATTGAAGATTCAAAAGCTTTACTTTTTTTATTAACTGCTTGTATTGATATTTATTTTCCTTGTACTTGACAGGTTATCTATGGTGATACAGATTCCATCATGATATATACTGGACTCGATGACATCTCCAGGGCAAAAGCAATTGCAGGAAAGGTTATTCAGGAGGTAAGACTCAGGATGTGACATCTTAATGTGCAAGGTGCAGCTGTTTATTTTAATGCTTCAGAAAGAGTAGTGTTTTATATAGGAAAGTTGTTTTCCCCACAATGGTAAACCTGAATTTCATTACAAAGGCAACGGAATTACAGTCATAGTTCAAGTTTGTATGCAAAGGAAACAGCCACCCATCACACTCATTTCTGATCACGCAGGGATCAGATAATATGAGCTATCCTTACCCCACAAAAAATGCTAGAAGTTTGCCCAGAAGAGGCGAGCCACAAAACCTTAAGGCTTCTGATACATGGCCCTTGGCCTATACCACGACACACAGGCTCGATCTTGCTTAAACATCTTACTACCATTTCCTGGAATCATCAGCTGCTGCCAACCCCTTTCAGGCTCCTTCGCCTGGCCACGGAAATAGAAAGCCGTCCTCTTCAGATTGCTCCACTTTCCATCTGAAGAAGTTTATTTTGGGCTGTCAAACTATGTCTTGTTTGATTTTGGACATCTTAGTATCAAAACCGGATGACCTTGGCCTTTGACTGGTTTCAAAGGTTGTCCTGACTATATATGTATTCTTGGAGTTATTGGATCTTGTCCCTATCTATAGTGTTTTTTACTTTTTTTTGCTCGGTAATCGTGACTATTATTTATTTAAATGTCATTTTGTGTCTTGTTTATGTTAATTGCATGGTGTTTGAGGGTCCGTCTTACTTGAATCCTGTTACCTCAACCGTTCTAAAAGTAAAGCAGTAGCATGCCATCTGGGAGTTTGGTGTCACCTACACCTTTGAGATCTTTCATTTCATGTACTTGGAATCCATTGGATCCTTTTGGTTGATCTCTGTATAATATAGATCAAAATGTTCAATGACCAAAAACCGACTTCTCGATTTATAAGATGTGCAAACTGAAGAAAGATGGTCTTACCAAGAATGCTTCAATGCAGGTGAACAAAAAGTACCGTTGTCTGGAGATTGATCTTGATGGTATATACAAGAGAATGTTACTTCTTAAAAAGAAGAAATATGCTGCTATTAAAGTGGCACTGGATGGCAGCTTACGAGAGGTTTGTGCTTAATATGAGTCTATGCATCATCTTGTGAAAGTAGCAGAGTTATTTTAACATGTTTGATGCAGAACATTGAACGCAAGGGGCTTGATATGGTCAGACGTGATTGGAGTTTGCTGTCAAAAGACATTGGAGATTTTTGTCTCAATCAAATTTTGTCTGGAGGGTAAGCATTTATGTTTCTATTGTAGTTTGCTCGATATTTTTCTAGTCTGACCTTTTGTGAAAACTGCCTCTACAGGACATGTGATGATGTTGTTGAGTCAATACATAGTTCTCTTGTCCAGGTTAGCAGCCTGCCACCTTTTTCTTAATATTATCAATACTCAAGAAACATTGATCAGCAAGATACTGTTGCTCTGCAACGAATCTTTGGCTTAAAACATATTATTTGTTATACATTTCTAATCATCATATTATAATATACTGAATGAGGCTATGTTCAGGTGCAAGAGCAAATGAGAAGTGGTCAAATAGAACTCGAAAAATATGTTATCACAAAGAGCTTAACAAAAGCGCCAGAAGATTACCCGGATGCTAAAAACCAGCCTCATGTTCAGGCAAGAGTTGCATATCCTTGTTTTGTATAGTCCTGATTGCTTTGGCAAGCCAGAAAACTGACGAGCTAATAAATGTGTAAACCGGGTTCCTCAGGTTGCTTTGAGACTCAAGCAAAATGGTTACTCTGGTTGCTCAGCTGGTGACACAGTCCCTTATATAATTTGCTCTCAGCAGGTATTACCAAATGATGTCCTTTATGTTTTGCATGCTCACTAAATCATCAATTGCTAATCCACATTGCATTTTTTTTAAAAAAATTGTCAACCTGTTATATATGACACTGATTGGTACTCCTGTTTCATAATCTTTCCAAGCCTCCAAGGCTCCAAGCTCATCATGTATACAGACCCAGGAAGCACTAAATCTCATATAAATTAAGAAACCAACACATATCCAAAATGATATTCACATTTTACAACCACTCACAATCTTGATTTTATTACTGAGCCAGCATTTTGAAACATATGGATAAACAGAGGGAGTAACCTGCAATAGAAAGAACTTTTGTTTATCTGCAGTATAATTTCAGGAAAAAGGAAAATATATTTTTTTTGCCTGAAAAATATCCCTGTTTAGCTGTGTGAAGCTTGATTTATCTGACCTTGAACTGTATTTGCCCATTCTGTACAGGACTCAGATAATACACATTCTGGGGGAATAGCTCAGAGAGCTAGACATCCCGAGGAGTTGAAAAGAGACCCTGACAAGTGGATGATTGACATTGACTATTATTTGTCACAACAGGTTCTTCCCCATTGCACTACATTTTCCTTTTTTGGAAAAATGCAGTTGTCTTTCCATATGCTATAGTATATACAGTTTTACTGATTCTAAACTGCCTTTGCAGATTCATCCTGTTGTTTCACGTCTGTGTGCTTCCATTCAGGGTACTAGTCCAGCTCGTCTAGCTGAATGTTTGGGACTTGATTCAGCTAAGGTGCGTATTTTCTGTTGAGTGTTGGATATCTTAAATGATTGGCATCATTTCTTTCAATATAGTGTTTGCTTATTCTTATTACCTGGATCAGTTCCAATCAAGATCAATTGAGTCTAGCAATCAAGATACATCTTCGATGCTCTTATCTGTAATCGATGATGAAGATGAGAGGTAAACCTAACATATCAATCAATTCAATTAATGTTGCAGTATTTCAGTTATATTCAAATATACATGTGTTTTAATGACAGATATCGTGGTTGTGAGCCACTGCGTTTATCATGCCCAAGCTGTTCTGGTACCTTCGACTGTCCTCCTGTATCTAGTCTGATTACTAGTGCTAGTGCTACAAGTGTATCAGATCCAAATGAAGGAAAGGATGCTACTGCTAATTTCTGGCGCCACATGCGGTGCCCAAGATGCCCAGATAATGCTGACGGGTCCAAAATTTCTCCTCCAATGCTTGCCAACCAGGTATATTAATTGAATATAGCATGACCTAGAATTGAAGTTGATTAAAACTTACTTTATGTTGTCCATGTGTAGATGAAAAGACAGGCTGATAATTTCATTAGTCTATATTATAAAGGTTTGCAGACGGTAAGTGTTTCAGTTTGAAATTTATATTATGCAAATCCTGCTTATGATTACCCTTGAGGCCTTGACCTTTTTGGTGTTCTTTTCTGCCAGTGTGACGATGAGGGTTGCAAATACTCGACTCACAGCGTAAACCTTAGAGTTATGGGGGATTCTGAAAGAGGAACTATCTGCCCTAACTACCCACGCTGCAACGGTCGCCTAGTGAGACAGGTTTGTTTACACTCCGCCTGAGCTTACAATGTTCCCATTTGGGCAAGTGGCAACTGGTGTCTAATACTAAACCTATGTGTTTAACAGTACACGGAGGCAGATCTATACAGGCAACTGTCATACTTTTGCTATGTACTTGATGCAACCCGGTGTCTTGAAAAGGTTCTCATCAACCTAACCATGTACTTTTCTTTTTTTACTTCCTAATCCAACTTATGCCATAGCTAACTTGATCTTAAATGCTTTGGATGTAGCTGGATCAGAAGGCAAGGCTTCCCTTCGAGAGAGAGTTTGTAGCAGTAGGCCAAACAATTAACTTGGCACTGCTAGAGATCCAGAAAATCCGAGATAGATGTGCATTCGGATGGGTTCAGCTAAAGGACCTTGCTGTGTCAATATGATGTTTTTTTTTT
>DXKC01001921.1:0-12018 GCA_031170775.1 Cymbopogon citratus
GCCCGTCACGGCCTGATGTCGCGCACTACACCGAACGCGCGACCTGTAGCGCGATAGAGTTTCCGTACACATATATATATGGTAGCGAAAATAAAGGATCAATCGGTTGACCGAGATGCTTCCGGCTTCCCCGGCAGCTTTCCATTGAGATCTTTAGAGCATCTCCAACGGACTCTGTATAATCTCCGTGAAAGCCGGTTTACCGAGCATGAGCCAAAAAAAAAATCACGTTGTATCGTGTTTTCTTTTTGACCCCGTCATCTATCCCGTCATTTTCGGATGCTATATATACTTCCCGAGCCGCTGGTGCTCGCTATCCAGCCACATGCGTGCATCCGGCCGTCTGCTCGCTCGAGGGCCTTGGTCTCCCGTTGAGCGCAGCTGTCCCGTGAGCAGTTTCTTAAAATAGACAATGGTAATAGAAAATCTGTTGGAGAAAACTTACTTTTCACAAAACCATTCTCTTTAGAAAACTTGTAAATATGAGATTTTAAGTCTAAATTTCACCAAGTCTGTTGGTGATGCTCTTAGGTCTTTCCCGCGTTGTTCTCGGTCTAGCCTGCGGGGCCGCCGGGAATTGGCCGAACTGGATCACGGTTCGGATCTTGGCAAAAGGAAAAAAAATAGCATGTTTTTCTTTAAAGAAAAGAAAATCGTTGCCCACATAAGACATTTTTTTTATAAAATCCCTTAGGCAGGCTTTTACTGATCAAAGATAGTTATATCATTGGATAAAAGCTGGGCAATAAATTTGGGAGGATTATCGTTCCATGTATAATTTTCTTTAGTAGTGGGTAAGTCAGCCCAGTCGGGTGGGCTCAATGGGGGATTGTCATACTCATAGTCTTCAGACTGCCACTCCGCTGGGCGTGGGGGTCGCAGTTGCACACAAATCCGTCTTTATCGCTCTCCTCCTCTTCAGTGAACGGGCCCGGGTCCGAGAGATGACCGTGTTTGGTGGCGAATCAGGAACTACGAAAAAGGACCAATTGTTAATGGGACTAATGCAAGATGAAGAAGTCGAAAAAGTTATTTTGATGAGTTCGAGTACTCACACAGCTTACAACACAAATACTCTGGGATACCCTTTGGGCCCTGCCGTGCTCAACGCGCCAACGGTCCTGGCACTTCAATATCTGCCTTTCATTGTAGGCAGCCCGGTTCCTACGATCCCCATCCATTTGATCATAACGGGCCTTGTTCTTGCGCCAGAATCTGATGATCGCCTCCTGATTATGGGCCTTAATCCATCCCTTCCTCCTTCGTGGGTTCACCAAGCGCTCATAGTCAAAGAGAACATGGTTCCATGTCTCGCCTTTGACATGTCCGTACACTATGCATAAATCGGGTTCTGCTCCTATAGGCGTGCAGCTTTAGCCTCATCTTCTCGCACAAGTCGGGAGAACGGACCCCGCCTTCAATATTGAGTTCCGCCAGTATCTTCCCACGATTTGGGAAATCCTCCCAATCTCATGTCTTCCCCTCCTGAACAAATACAAATCAGTGAGGAAACGAAATCGGTTCGCCTAGTTGAAACAAAATCGGTTCGCCTAGTAAGTCAACTCACAAAGAACTCATTGGGCCATCCATAAGCATTGCCACAATAGAATCCCCACCCTAGCTCCGAAGGAACAACTCCCTCGCGAGCCAATGGCCATGCTTGAAGCTACCGGACCGAAAGTGTAGGTGTGGCATCTTGGTAGGTTGCCAAATGTAAAATCTTCAATATCTGTCGGTGAAGGCCATTGTGATTTCGGTTCATAAAGGTACTCATCAAAGTCACACACTAGGAAACCACCCTACAAATCATAATGTTGCAACCAAAGTGTTATAGTGTCATCAACGCAAATGACTTCGAGAAAAAGGATAATAATCAAATATCACTTACGGCGCCACATTGACCACAACGGAAGAAGGGTTCAAACAATCCCTCCTGGCTTGGTTCTTGGAGAAAAGAAACCTTGCCACAGTGGCATGTAGGAGGATTTTGTTTACGGTCCACTGAGGCAAGAAGCTTATGAAGAGCGTTCAACAGAGGAGGATTTTCGGGTGAAGGCACCCATCGAACAAACTCAGTGTGAGGACAACTCTTCCAGGGGTCATAGGGAAAGTACATGATGCGACGATCCCACTTGTCATGACCATCAATCCACCGGTAGAAGTCGCATCCTTGTATATCATGAAGTGAATTGGTGGGGGCGTTACCGAAGTTGACAACAAAAACAAAGCACGACCAGACGACAACATGTGCCTTGACTGCTTCACTCATGCGTTCAAACCACATTTACAGTTTGGTGGCGGTTCATCCGATGGGTGTAGCTCATGATCATCGTGGACTTGGGGGGGGGGGGTGCACGAACGGATCCTCATTGCCAACTTCCATCAAACCTAAAAATCGAATCAAATATATACAAATTGAATCCACATGACAAAAATAAGAAACAATCATTGTAAGGAACCATAAATCACAAACACATAACTCCAACGCATGTTAGATCGTAGTAAACATTAAACCCTACAACACATGAACACTACCATTTTTCATCCAATTCAATAAACCCTACAACAATACCATCCACAAAGAGTACAACCACAAGAACACTACCATTCATTTTCCATCTAGGCTTCACAAACCTTAGAACACTACAACAATAACATTTTTCATCCATTTGAGCCAAACCCTAGAACACTTTTATACAAAATAATTTGAACCATTACATAATGACAAAATGTATCCAAAACCATAAGAGTGCTTTGCATCTAAAAGATTGTGCTATAAAACCTAAATCCTATCTTGCAATCAAAAATTAAAAACTAAACAATCTACAAAAAATCAACAACAATGACGCACATAAAGTATATATCGGGGAGGCATACCTCAATACTTATGGATCAACCAAAAACCAATACCAATACTTATTGAAAAAGAGAAAATGGACGGGGAGAAAATGAAGAGAGAAAAGGTGGACAAGGGGAGGAGCTCGAGCAGGAATGCCTGTAGAGGAAGGAGAGGGAGAGAGTGGGGTTAGTGGCTGCATTTATATCGATCTGTCGCGACACGTGATTTGCGCGACTGACCTAGCACCACATGCAACGACGTGATATGGTGGGACCTGGATGTGGCCACACCAGCTTCGGTCAACCCCCGTCATCGTGGTGGGCCCCATAGTCACACCAAACCATTTGGCGCGACAGAGTGCTTTGGTCGTGTCAAATAGTTTGGCGCGACCAAAGGGGTTATGAGGTGCAATTATTTTTCTAGGTGGGTTATTTTTGGAATTATGATTAAAAAAAGATTAAAAATTTTTAAAAGAATCCCCGTCCCTGCTGGTGGTATCTGCACAAGCTGTGTATGCTGCATGGTAATCATCTGCCCAAGAAAGCGATTTTTTCAAATACCTGGCATGGTCGCTTATGAGCGCCCGTGACAACATATTTCCACATGTGCCACTGATGTTATTGTCAGCTATTGTTGAAGTATAAGAATAGAAAATAGAATAAGGACCTTTACAAATTATCTCCTGTAACTTTACATGCACCGTACCTTTTTCTGACACCAGCATTGTACACAGGGACACAAGTACATTGGATCTTTGTCTCATGGGTCATGGCTGTATATATGCCAACAGAGGGGTAAAAAAAAAAATCAAAGCAAAAGAATTTGGCAATCATCAATCTTTCACTCACACCTGAAAAATCTTCAAAACCCAATAAATGCCGTCTAGATCTTCAGTTGTCACACTATGTACATCATCGCCTGTTGAAGACAGACAATTCAGAAGACGCTGTCATCGAACAGCTCAAAAGCCAGCTATCCTGAAGCTAACAACAATTAAAATCCATCTACAAAAAACAATAAAGGAAATCCTTCGTTGGCTCACGTATTTTGTGTATTATATGGAAAATAAAATATAAATTTCGAACAAGCACTCATGCATTGATATGCATTGATTTGACATGCTACTCAGCGTTTCTTCAGTAACATAACAATAAGGTAAAAAAGAAAAAAGGCCGCAAATTATTGTTTCACCTTCCGTTCATCTCACAAGAGATGTACATATTATTACAATGTCTGATTAAAAACGGAACTAATAATAAAAGGGAAACCTTGAGCAACAAAACTGTCCGTCCATTGACAGAACTGATCATGGCATTGCTTACACACTAAGAGTTCATAAAAATTTTTCTAATCGTGACGGCCAAGACCAAAACCAGGAGGCACCTAAGCAGCGACATGGATGCAGCAGCCGTGATCAGGGGTCTAACAATGGTGTTAGCAGAGAAGGTGAGGCCACGTACCTCAATGAAATGGTTCATCAGCAGCTCACGCTCAACCTGTGGCTCCTTGGAAGACGAAGAACTGCTGCTGTTGCCACCTCCTCCTCTGGTGGCCTTCTTCTTCTTCAGCAGCTCAGGGCCTGGTTCTTGGAAGTTCCTCTGCCGTGGCGGCGTGACGCCATGGAGCTTTGCGTGGATCTCGGCTAGTATCTGGGAATGTGCGTCCCCGACGGACGAGGTGGATTCTCTTAGCTTTGTGAGCTCGGTTTGGAGAGACTGCACGGTGGCCTTGATCTGCTCGACGTCGGCTTCCAGCGCGGCGTTACTCTTGCACGATTTCTCTTCTTCCTCGGCGATGATCTCTGATGAGCGCACGCCGCATTGCGCGCGCCGGGGGAGGCGGTGGGAGGCCGACCGATGCAGCAGCCTGGGCCTGGGCGTTGGCGCGGGTCTCGTCGCCCACTCCGTCTTCTCCCTGCTGCCGATCACCTCGCCGATGTCCGAGACCGTCCTCGCCGGCCTCCGGTCGCCGACTGTCGACTTATCGAGCTCGGAGCAGAGCTCCTCCAGGTGTGCCGCCGGGAGGGACGCGTTCCTCCTGGACGCCGCCGCGCCGCTCTTGGCCTGCAGCTTCCGCAGCCAGGGTAGATCGACGCCGGCGGCCGGCGAAAGGGGGTCGTCGTCCCGGGCGGCCAGCAGCAGCCTGCGGTTGAGCGAGCTGATCTCCATCTCCTGGTGGAAGACGACGGCCTTGAGGAACGCGAGCGTGTCCTCGTCGTGCTGGATCCGCTCCTCGGCCACCCGTCGGAACTGCTCCGCCTCCATGCGCTCCGCCGCCTTCTCCGCCTGCAGGCGCAGGATCATGGCCAGCGCCTCGTCGGCGCCTGACGACGCCGCCTGCCTCTCCTCCTCCAGCTCCGCCCGCAGCTCCTCCACGGCCTGCACCTGCTGCCTCAGGGCCTCCCGCAGCGCCGCCACCTCGCCTTCTTCCTCAACTCCTCCGGCCATCGATTCGGTTCCACAGCCAGGGGATCTTAATTCAGAGCGTCCAGTCTCTAACTGATTTCAATCAAGCGATTAAAAGAGGAAAAAGATTTATCAAATCAATAGAACAGTGGATGCACACCTCTGGAAACAACGGAATCTTCAGAGAAACCAAAAAAAAAATGATTTAGGATCACTGGATTATGACAAATCTTGCTTTTTAGCTGGCTCGTCATACAACAAGAGAATCCACAAAGTAGAGTAGTGGACGATGACAAACCGTGACGTACGGATTAGCGTGTGTTTATCCAAATCCGAAAGAAAAGCAACTAGCGCAGAGGCGGACAAGGCACCACCAACCTTTGAGAGAGATCGTGTTGGTGAAGAGAAGCTCCGATTTTTCCAACGAGGATGATGATGAGTGATCTTCAAGTGCCAATAATTGGCAACTTTAGTAACAAGGAAAGCTATAATTGTTGCATAAACTAACCTGTGCGTTAAGTATCATTTTGAAAGGGGCAAGAAGAAAGCTCTAGTGCCAAAGAGTGGCTTTTAATCCATTGGCTTCATATGTAAGGTACCCATTCAATTTTGTTTAAATAATTTCCCTGATTTGTTAAATTACATTAGCCGGCACAATCATTTCCCAGTTCCTCGAGAATCTGTCAGTCTGGCCCCAAATAAAATATGAAAAGTTTAAATTAATTAAATCAAGTCCTTAGTCAACTCGATAGGAGGAACTGTGGGCCCCCACGTATGAGTCTCCGGTGATGGGCTTCATCTGTTTCAATGGATTTGGACAGGGGACACTTGCTTTTTTTTTCTTTACTACAAAGGGGACACTTGTTTTTAAACGACCGTCACGAAGAAACCAAAGCCAAAGGGTGGTGGCATGGGCGGCGCGAAGGACCCAAAGATATGGTGGAGGCGCCGACAGGCCAGTCCGTACGGAATTTTCAATAGTTTTTTTTTCAATAGGTTGAAATGGCAGATAAACTTGGAATGCGACCGGGTGTCTCTTGTGTAGAAATTGAGTCAAACTTGCGTCACAAAAATTCAAAACCACAGTTATTTTGAAACGGAGGAAGTATGTCCATACGAAGGAGTGGGTGTCATTATTTAAATTTATCTTAGAATTAGACTTAATACGCTCTTGAAATACATTAAGGTGTGTGAGAGGGTGAGGCGTTCTGTAGTACGGTCAGATTTTGCACTCTGTTTATGTATACACTATTCCAAGTAACAGCATATTTTTACTGCCTAGTATTAGATTTAGAAATGGATTATATACAGACCGGAGGACAGAGTACGCAAAATAATCTGTTTAAGCCCGTGTCCTAAGTCTGTATAGGCAGAGACAGGAGGCAGATCAGTTTGTCTTCGGACAGGCAGAAAAAAGAGGCGGATAGAAAAACGGCAGGGCCAGCGGCAGGATGTCCGATTGTCAATATTTGGCTGTGACCGATCGAGGTCGGTGATGCTGGGCAGATGGGGGGAAATGGGACGGGGCCCTCCGTGAACTCAGGGTCTCAGCATCATATCGGTCGCCATTTAATCACCGAGTCCTTATTTGGCAACACGTCTGAAACTACCATGCGTCCCAGCCAACAGTAACAGCCAGATGAAAGAAAGCAGCAGCTAGCCCAATGCAAAAGGACCACACGAATTAACCAGGCTCTGTCTGAATAAGCTGACTTCCACTGACGTGCGCAACATTGGTTTCTGTTGGCTGGTCTGAAATTTCTGAAATTCATCCATTTTGATGGGATCCAAATGTTTTGCGCAAAAAAAGTTCTCCCAATATTTACTTACAAGCAAGTTTCAGCACAACATATGCATATATATTACAATAAGCATTAAGCATGCACCAGCAAGTATACCATGCATCTTGCATAGGTAGTTTGAAACATGGTGATTGCCCTCACAACTTTCATTCCTCACCTGAATTTGAAATACGCGACCAGAAAACGGTGACTTCCAATTTACAAAACCCAATGTCAAGCTCACTGATACTTCTATTTTCTTCCATAGGATGAAAAATGATCTCCTTTTCCACAACTTTGATGTCACCTTCCAGTGCCTTCACCTGAAATACCACCTCTCCAGAAAGTTCTGTTGAAATAACATTCCGTGAAAGCTTGATCTTGCCATCACCAGCAGCAACAGGCATTTCCTGATCTCCAGAATCAAGTAGGATGATTCTCTCATGACCGACACCAGTGCTAAATTTAGTGGGACTTCTGTCACTATAACCAGTTGTAGAAGCAGTAAATAGACTGCGCAAACCATCTGGCCATGACCCATGAATGACTCTCACAAATATGGTAGCCTCCACAGAGAAAACAATGTGGCCAAGCGTAAACTCCAGTCTACTAAGCTTGCTAGTGTAGCCACGTTTAAACACACGTGAAGTCATGCCAGAGCATGTTAATGGAGAAACTAGAAAGCTCAAGTATTCATCCTCGGACTCAATAGCACCCTTTACTTTAAGGTCAACCTCGATGATCACAGGATTGGACCTTGCATCTGAAAACATAACAGCACGGGTAGGACCTGCTAGTACCAAATATGGATCCTACAAAATATGAAACCGAAGCAAATTAAGGGTTGAATGAATATATATTGAGCTGCGTAATTAAATCAAATCAAAAACAAATGGTGTAATTAAGTCGCAACCTTTTCGGTAAGGGTTTGGCATTCATCTCTTCTGCGCTGGAAGATAATATTGCGATTGTGGTCCATCGGGTCGCGCACGGCAACCATACCAAAGACATGACACGGCAGCTGTAAGCTCCCTCTTGTTGCAGCGAGCTTCACTGAGTAGACCTGCAGAGCATCCCTTTGCACGTAAACCTGGTCCAGAGCTTTAGCGTTGTCTGTGAAACGCATGGGAGGGATCCTGGCTGCAATTCAGTAGATGCAAACTATTTTAAATGGGTTATAAGATCAAGTACAATAGCAGCTTAATTAGCAATACGAATGAGTATCCGTCAGTCAGAACTTAAACTATCCAATCAAGTCAACATAGAATACACAATCCAAAACTCCATTCTGTTGAAGTATAATTTTTCAGTGATCACTAGTGCAAAAGATCGAATAGTAAATGGTGGAGATCCAGGCGCAAAATCCAACCACCAAGATCAGGACACATGGTGCAGAATTTTTGATAAATAAATTTTGCTATATAGAATTAGCTGTCACCATGCAGCAGATCGATATAGCAGTAAGGGAGAGGACGCACCAATGCAAATTTCTTATAATAAATAATATCAAGACGAGAAGAAACACAAGACTACTTTTATTATTAAGGACCACGTAATTAATTAAGCCAAGGCTGGCATGAGATGATTAATCAACACAGCAATGGGAAAAAAAAACTCACTGGTGTCCTCGAATGATCCTAGTAGCCAGACCATTGTTTATCCCATAGAATGCGATACCGGCTAACGGTCATCCAGTGTGGTGCGTCGCCCGGTTCCATCTCCTCCAGCTCCGGTTCCTCGGCTCCGTCTGCTTTCCCGACTTGCATCGTCTCCATCCTTGTTGGCGGCGGTTCAGGGCTTGCTGGTTCCTCGGTCTCCCATACCTCGCCCCCCAACACAACCAACACCTTCCTGCTGCTTCCTCCTCGGTCTTCTTCCACTTCCATCTTCGTCGGCGCCTCAAACATCCACGACTCCTCGTCCTGCTGCATCTGCACTCCCAAAACGAACGAGATAAGGATGGATCGCCGCCGCCGGCAGTGCTCGAGTCTGTTTTCTAGCTAGACTAGAAAAGTTGCCGGACTTCGATCTCAGTTCGGTCGGATGCGGCAAAGAGAGGCTCAATCCGAGCCGAGTCAGGCCAGGCGTGGGCCTGAATTATATTGGAGCCCATCGCACTGACCAGGTCGGGAGTGGGCCAACAAAAAAGTGACGTTGTTTTGGATGCTCAGCATCGCTCGCCGTTTTTGATGGGCTCCAAATGTTACGCGCAAAAGAAGGAATTCCAGAACCCTGGTATTGTGATATAATAATAAAATATTGTAATTGTCTGCTTTTTGGTACATAATACATCAGCAAACACGTCCCAATATTTACTTACCAGCAAGTTTCAACACGAACAGCTTGGATATCTGTTCGCAAAAAAAAAATCTTGTGTATAATTTTTTTTATGAAAGATCAATAATTCCTAGATTTTTTTTAATGAAACATCAATAATTCCTAGATTGCAATACACACATCACTAGAAATATGCATATTACAAAAGCATGCGTCAAGAAGTCCTTTTCTCAAATTATATTTATGCCTTGAGAAAATTGTATAATTGGCCTCATATTTTTGTGTTTCCATTTTTGTCCTGAACTTCTAGTTTCCCTATCATCTTCAGTAGGGGCCTCGGACCCCTCCTGTTCATTCAAAAAAAAGTTTTTACCATGCACCTTACACAGATAGTATGAAACATGGTGGTTGCTCTCACAACTTTATTTCATTCACCTAATTAAGGACAGTCTGAAATACACGACCAGAAAACAGTGACTTCCATTTTACAAAACCCAATGTCAAGCTCACTGATACTTCTATTTTCTTCCATAGGATGAAACATGATCTCCTTTTCCACAACTTCGATGTCACCTTCCAGTGCCTTGACCTGAAATATCACCTTTCCAACACTTTCAGTTGAAATAACATTCCGTGAAAGCTTTATGTTGCCATCACCAGCAACAGGCACTTCCTGACATCGAGAATCAAGTAAGATGATTCTGTCATAACCAACACTTGGGCTACATTGCATGATAACTTGCCTGAAAACAGTAGTGACAGTAAATAGACCACGCAAACCAGATGGCCACGACCCATCAATGACTCTCACAAATATGGTAGCCTCCACAGAGAAAACGATGTGGGCAAGCATAAACTCCAGTCTGCTAAGCTTGCTAGTGTAGGCACAGCTGAACACACGTGAAAACAACATGCCAGAGCATGTTAATGGAGAAACTAGAAAGCTCAAGTATCGATCCTCAGACTCAGTAGCGCCCTTTACTTTAAGGTCAACCTCAATGATCACAGGATTTGACTTTGCACTTGAGAACATAACAGCCCGGGTTGGACCTGTCAGTACCAAATATGGATCCTGCATACAGCACCACAATATGAAATTGAAGCAAAAGAAGGGGTGAAAATGAATATTGAGCATCAAATCAAAGCAGTGTAAATCACAAAATGCAAATCTAATTAGCGTAGGCAACTCATTAGAACAGTTCCAGTGTGTGTCAAAAGCGAACCGTGGAGGTAGCATGGTTCGATTTATACACTAGAGCACTCAAACCATATATACCGAATCTTCATTCGGTTCGCATGCTGCAGCTGGTTCGAACCATGCTGAATAAAAAAGGGAAAAGCAAGCGGAGGGCTCTGGTAACAGATAAAAGAAAACTGACGCCTTTAACAGAGGACCAACAACCGAACCGAGCACTACACAGATAGTGAATCATGTCTCACAATTGACAATTTGTCAGAGTAAAATCGCTGAGACACTGGAGGTGCCCTTAGTGATAGAGGTAACACATTTTATGCAGGAAATTGAATCTGTGATGGAAGTATGCGTTTCAAGGACAAGACAGTTCAGAAGGGCAGACATATTAGTGTTAGCATGGGTATATCTAATGTGCATACAAAAGATGGAGAATTCCAAGAGCTACTTAAGGTCTTAATCAGATTGGATAATAGATGGTTCAGGTGACACATAATTATGCCTTGTCAAATTGTGTGAAACTTTTTAAAAACTATTGTTGTTTTAGTTGTTTTTATATGCATCTCTGAACTTAAGTCGTAGCGTTAGCACGGGCACTATACTAGTTAATTAGTGGGAAATTAAAAGGTAAAAATTATGATAGTTGTTAGGAAGCACAGCAGTACGACAAAGTAAACCAAAGAATCATGCATAAAAGAAGTGCTCCCAACCTTTTCGGTGAGTGTTTGGCACTCATCTCTTTTGCGCTGGAAGATAATATTGTGATTGTGGTCTATTGGGTCGCGCACGGCAACCATGCCAAAGACATCAAACGGCAGCTGTAAGCTCCCTCTTGTTGCAGCAAGCTTCACCGAGTAGACCTGCAGAGTATCGTTTTCGAAGTAAACCTGCTTCGCCAGAGCTTTAGCCTTGTCTGTGAAACGCATGGGAGGGATCTTGGCTGCAATCAAGCAGATGTAAAATGTTTCAAAGGGGTCAAGATCAAGTACAATAGCAGCTGCAGTAATGGCAACAAGCCAACAATGGCTACTTCAAGGATCAGGAAATTAAACCAAGGCAAGGCAGAGGTCTGAGGGAGATGATTTTTGATGGAAAACTCACTGGTGTCCTCGAATGAACCGTGGTAGCGAGACCACCGTTCCTCCCAGTGAATGCGATACCGTCTAACAGTCATCCAGTGTTGTTCGTCGTCTGGCTCCATCACCTCCAGCTCCGGTTCCTCGGGCCCCATCATCCTCCACACATCTACTTCTTCCCCCACTTCCATCGTCCTTCGTGGCGGCGGTTCAGGGTTTGGTTCCAAGATCTCCCATACCTCGCCCCCCAACACAACAAACACCTTCCTACTGGTTCCTCCGTGGTCTTCTTCCACCTCCGTCTTCTTCATTGGCGCCTCAAACTTCGATGACTCCTCGCCCTGCTGCATCTGCAGTACGTCTGCGTCCTCCATCATCACCAAAACGAAAGAAGCAAGCGATGGATCGCCGGCGATGCTCGAGTCTCTCCTCTGTCTGGCTATAAAAA
>DXKC01001929.1:0-14645 GCA_031170775.1 Cymbopogon citratus
GCCTCCCCATGCTCGCATTTCGGCGACATCGACACCAGATTGGTGGCAAGACGATGTGGGCAGCTCAGGATTGTCGGAGGTTGCTGGGATCTGCGCGGCGTGGTTGATGTGGGGCCGGCTTGGCGGGGGTCGAGGCGTTGGTGGGCTGGGCGACTGGGGCTTCTTCTGATCCCGGCCCTCTTCTCCCCGCCATCTGTTTTGCTCCTGTCCTGGGTTGGTTTCCGTGGCGAAGCTGACCATCGCTTCGGTGGGCTGCTACGGGCGCTTCTCCTGGTGGACGTCTCTAGGGACGAGGGCCAGACGAGGCTGCTGCTGATCCATCGCTGCACCCTACCTTTTGGTAGGTGTTGGTCGCCGGTGATGACGGTTTTGGAGGCCTCTCGAGATTGTGGCGAAAGCTTGGACGACGACGTCTACGGACGCCGTTTCCTTCTTGAAGGCGTCCTTCCAATCTTTCCTCCTTCCGTGCTGGATTGCAGGTGAAAACCTTCCCTTCGCGGGCTACCTTGGCGGCGCTATTTGTGTCGTTTCCTCCTTGGAGGCATGGCTAGGCATCCAGTTCTGCTTTTCCCCCTTCGGTTGTCCATGGTGTTGCCCCAAGTTGGGCGGTTTGGTGTCGCCCGGCGGGTTGTTGTGTTTGGAGTTGTTTGGTGCGGCCTGTTCATTTGTGCCGCGTTGAGTTGAGTTGAAGTAGAGACTCGTGTCGATGACCCAATCCGACCGAGTTTTAGTGGTGTTAAGTGGTTACTCGTGTCGATGACCCAATCCGACCGAGACAGAGTTGAGGCTTGTGTCGATGTCCCAATCCGACCATGCCAGTAGTTGAGCGGGCGCTAGTTGTAGCGCGAGTTGAGTTGACTTGGTACCTAGGTATGCAGTTGGAGTAGGGTACCCTCCACATTTGTATGGTTTTTCTGGCCTGGTTTCCAGTCAAAAAACTGGGCTGGCATTTGCCTTTTCCTTTATTCGTCTAATAGAAATCACGGCAAAGCTTTTGCCGTCCTTTCGAAAAAAATTATAGGTAGCTTATTTGTCCCAGATGATGTAACAATGTTTTTTTTTTATATCGATGTAGTTTGTTTTAGAATTCTAGTATCTATCCTATTGAGGTGATTCTTCCTATATATTCTTAAGCATTGGCGGTACAATTTTCTCTGCATATTTGAACTGTTATTACAATGCCTCCATTTAAGTCTCTGGGTAGTGCTAGGCTGGTAGGTAATAGAGTTTCTTTTGCCCATGTCAAAGCAAATAAGCTTTAACTCCTGTACAAGGAACATCAATATTTCAGTGCAGACTCAGATACCTTCCTGGCCAATTTCTTGTTTCTAAATCAACCCAAAACCCCAGCATGTCCACAGAGCATGAGATCCGTGAAATCCTCATGTGCTGCATCTGCGGATCTGATTAACCCTCATATCAAAAGCTTGTCATCTACATTTGCAGCACCATATTTTCCAGGTAATACTGTCATATAAGGTAACTCGTTTTATCTTGCAGCTAGTATTTTGAGTATAGATCGGTGAAATCCTCTGCTAACCTCAAATGTACCTGCTCCTGCAGAAGTATTCTTTGTCCCTACAATAAAACTTTGTAACCAAGCATCTTATATAATTTGAAAAAAAAGTGCCAGCAGATCCTAGAAAAAATTATTGTGAATTTGAATTTTTATGCTTCAAAGAAAACAATTATCAATTACAGGTACAAGCACAATTTCAATTTTTCACATGGGCAGCTGTGCAAAATGATGTATTGCATCAGTTTCAAATGTTGGAGTTGATGTTAATCACAGTAGAATTGGTAACGTCCAAGATTTTTGTAATGTGGTTTTATATCGGTTTTCTGATATCTGAACCACTGTGCAGTAACTATTTAGCCTTTTACCACATTGTGCAGTAGCAATTCAATAAGATCATTTAAGCTTTATTATCATCAACTGTGGACTCCTAAATGGCAGTTCGTGGTAATAGATTCTTCAATGTATTGCTTTGTCGAAACAAAGGTACTAAGACTGATTTTGCCTTGGAATCGGAAGTATCTTAAGTTTGTTAGCCACTGCACACCCAACGAAAAGGTGTTAAACAATTTTCATTGTAATTTTAACAAATCACACTGTTTGACTGTGTGCCATTTTCGTTTTATTATGTTACCAGGTCAACAAATTTCCTTTGTCCACAGGAAACTTTCTATTTAACTGGATTTTTGGCTTTCTAAATGTGAGTGAAAGGTATATTAGCACTATTTCTCAGACCATTTATACACGAATTTTACAGGGATGATTCATATTTTTCCCCATTTCCATCAAACTATATATTCCATCTACTAGTTAGCTATAAAGAATTGCTGTTTGATTAGCCCGTTCTTGGTTGAAGGCGCCAGGAATGGGTTATCTGGGACTAGGGTTAGTCATCCCAAATTTCTTCGGTTCTGAATCGTCTTTCTCATTTTCCGTCGCTAATACGGAAATACTATGTCTTACATGATGTCAGGATGTAGAGATCAGGAATGAGTTTTCCGAATGCGAACCCTATGTATCTGATTCAGATAAATAAACATAGCCCATAGTCAGCCATGGCTTGTATAATAACGTAGTGGCTGACTGATGAAGTGATGATATGCCAGTAGGTAGCTTATCTAGTACCTATGGAACTCCAAAATTTTTGTAGTATACATGTGTGGATAACCGTAAAAGTGGTTGTATTTGTGCCTATGGAACTAACTTTGTCCCAGATGATGTAACAATGTTTTTCTGGGAGATTGTTGTCAAAGTGTTGTTCAGTCAAATTAGGTGCCTATACATGGATTATAGGTAGCTTATCTAGTACCTATGGAACTATACATGTGTGGATAACCGTAACAATGTTTTTCTGAGAGGAATGAAAACATTTTAGCATATGATTATGTTTTGTGGTTTCTAACTGCATGTGGCATTTTGAGGCAAGATTTGGAGACGATTTTTATAGTGTAAATGGGATTAGTATATGTTCTTGCATATTTCGTTTCATGCTGTGATTGGAAATTGTATATAAGTGGGATCAGTATATGTTCTTGCATATTTCGATTCACTGATATTTGAATTTAGAAAAGAAGCTGACTGTATATGACATTTTGATTTTTGAGACAAGAGTTAGGTTGTATATGCGCCATGTTCTTTCTTGCTATTATTTGCTCTGCTCTTCAAACAGAGCTAGATTGTTGCCGTGCTGAACCAATGAAGCTCCTGAATGAGGGGACCCTGAAAGGAATTTTCTTCGGCAACTACAAGCCAACCCATGACCTTCCCAATGTGAACAAGCTGAAATGATGAAGTAATTGCAAAGTGATATTTATTTAGTCACCTTGTTACTTAAACACATCATACGATCTCTGTATATGGTTACCATGAGTCCCTGACCAAATTTATATGCAAAAACTTCTCTATATACATGAGTCCCCATCAATAATATTGGAGTTTCTTTGCATGCTTAATTATGCTTTGAATTCAACCAAGGGTGCCTTTCCTGTCTTTATACAAATAACAAATAAACTGATTTGTTTGATGTAAAGATACAAGAGTTTTGAGGAAGGGCATTAGTTAGAGAATACACCACCAAAAGGACCGCCACAAATTTTAATGAAGTTTTTTGACTGAGAAATTTTAGTGAAGTGTTTTTTATTGAGATTATTGGTAACAACATCATCTAACTATTATAGTATTCCGTTGCAATGCACTCATCTAGTAGTGGAAAAATATGGAAAAATAAAGAATCCAATGCACTACGGTCCTACCTCGCACATTTTTTTTTTTGAGAAAATCCTACCTCGCACATTGCCAGGCCAAAATGGTCGAACGGACCAACAACAACCCACAAACACAAGGTGGGCTAACATAATGAACAACAACAAACGGCCCATTTGTCAGAAAAAAAAAGAGAGAGAGAAGGGGAGTGTGTACGACTGCATCCTTGCGTGTTCTGTGCTAGACGGAAGTCTAATGCTTTCTTGCCATGCCCTCGCAATCGCAAGCACCATCCCCGTCGCCGCCGCGGCCGCCGGTGGCGGCGGCGGCGAATCCGCCGGCGCCCACCGTAACTACCATTCACGCCCTCGGTGACGACCTCCTCCGCGAGATCTTCCTCCGCCTCCCCTCACTCCCGAGCCTCGTCCGCGCCGCCCTCACCTGCCGCACCTTCCTCGCCGCAGTCCGCTCCTCCCCCGCTTTCCGCCGCCGCTTCCGCTCCCTACACCAGCCCCCTCTCCTCGGCTTCTTCTTCGAATCCATCGGAGAAGACGTCCCCTCCTTCTCGCCCATCCGCCGCCGCTCCGACCCAGACATCGCTGCCGCTGTCCGCGGCGCGGATGTCTTCCTCACCAAGGTACCCTACCACGAAGATGCTTCCCCCGGCTGGAAGATCGAAGAGTGCCGTGGCGGCTGCCTCCTCCTCATCAACTGGAGCACCGACCAGGTCGCCGTCTACAACCCCGTCACGCGGGCCCTGGATTTGTTCCCCACGCCACCCGATGACATCTCCAATGGCTGTCAAGGCAAGTTCTGCTACATGAATTTCTTCTTGCTCTACTCCGATCAGAGCCCGGACTCGTTCCGCGTGGTCGCCTCCTGCCACGACAAGGCGAGGATGCGCGCTTCCGTCTTCTCATCGGACACTAGGGAGTGGCAAATTCTCCCCTGGTCGGTGACCGCCCCAGCACAGCCGTCAGGCAAGAAGCACTGGCTTAAGAGTGGCACACAGGTGAACGGGAATCTGTACTGGGCACACGCCAAACAGGACTACATGGTGGCCCTGAACACTGCAACTCTGCAATTCTCCTTTATCGATCTGCTGGAGCACTTGAAGGGGCAGGGCCATCTCTACAAGCTCGGGGGTGCCAAGGATGGGAAGCTCTGCATGGTGACCGTAGTTGAATTTGCATTATGCACTTGGTTCAGGAGAGCAGATGATAGTGGTGCTGAGAAGTGGATGATTGACAATGTGATACCATTGGAGGGAGAGATTCTTCAGGCTACCGATATCCCAGAAGATGAGCTTTCTGACCACTGGCTCAAAGTGAATGCAGTTATTGATGGCATTGTGTATATGTCAATACTTGGAGAACATGCTTTGCCTTCTTGGTTCCTTTCCTTCTGCCTAGAAACAAGGAAACTGGAGAAGCTCCTTCACAGGACATTTGACAACTGTGTGTATCCGTACATCATGGGGTGGCCTTCCCTTTTGATCGGCGATGATATTGACGTGGCACTTGACTCAGGTGGCCCAGTGTGAAACTGGTTATGGTAACATCGGAGGAAGGTGGAAACTCAGTTTGGTAACCTTTAGTTTTACTATCCGTTATCATATTGGTTGCTGCTTTTCTTTATTTGTATCGATGTAATTTGTTCTAGAATTCTAGTATCTATCCTATTGAACTGGTTCTTCCTATATATTTATTTTAGCGTTGGTGGTACAATTTTCTCTGCTTATTCTGTTATTACAATGCCTCCATTTAAGTCTCTGGGTAGCGCTAAGTTACACAGTTTCTTTAGTCTTTGTCAAAGCAAACGAGGTTTAAAATTTTGAGAAGCTTTAACTCCTGTACAATGAACATCAGTTTTGAACAATGCAGCCTTAGCTACCCTCCTGGCCAATTTCTTGTTTCCAAATCAACCCATAACCCCAGCATGTCCAAGGAAAACGAGAAAAATATAGTCTGTAATCCTGCATGGTATCTGTACTTCCATTCCATATGTGCTGCATCTGTGGAGCTAATTAACCACCATATCAGCAGCTTGTCAATTACATTTACTGTGCCATGTTTCCAGGTAATACTGTAATAGTGTCATGCAGCTGCTAAGAACAGCTAGTACTTTGCATATAGATCAGTGTCTCTGATAAACCAAATGTAGCTGCTCCAGCAGAAGTATTTTTTTTCCCCCCTGCAATAAAACTTTGTAACCATCTTATATGTTATGAAAAACATGCTAGCGGATCCTAGAAAAACAATATTCTGAATTTTAACTTTTATGCTTCAAAGGGAAGAAAGAAAATCTTAATTGCAGTTATCAACACAATTTCAAGTTTTCACATCGGCAGCTGTGCAGAAAGATGTATTGCATCAGTTTTAAACTTATGTTTATCATAGTTGAATTGGTAACCTCCAAGATTTATGTGAAGTGGTTTCACATCGTCTTCCTGATATCTGAACCATTGTGCTGTAATTATTTTTCCTTTACCACGTTCTTGATCTAGTAAGATTCCTTTTTTTTTACACCGATCTAGTAATAATTCCTGAGGTCACGTAATGATATTCAATAAGATCATCTAACCTTTATTGTCATCAACTGTTCTCTCCTGAATGACAGTTCATGTAGTAATAGATTCAGCAGTTCATAGTAATAGATTCTCCGGTGTAATGCTTTGTCAGAAACAAAGGTATTAAGACTCAATATTTGTGTCTTGGAACCGGAAGAAGTCTCATTTAAGTTTGTTGGCCACTGCACACCTAAAGGGAAGGAGTTAACATTTTCCATTTCCTTTTTAGTATGTTACCAGGTGAACAAAATACCTTTGTCAATATGATGAATTGATGATTCAAGGCCATCGCCTTGTCTCTCTTGTAATCTCAGGCCATTTGTACAGTTTACATGGGTGTGATTGATATTTTTTTTCATTTCCATTTAACCATATATTTCATCTTGGTTACCAGGGGAGAAGCCCAATAAGAGCCCATGGGTGCCCAGGTTATTAGCAAAATTCGGCCCTATAGGCAGCCCGATTCGCTGGCTGCCCGACGCCTGCTTCTGGCTGCCTTCACCTCTCTGGTTTGCTCCTCCTCCATGCATTCCAAGTTGCCTCTCCTCCTCAGAGTAGCCATGGCAAAATTCTTGGAGGGGTTCTACGGGCACCATAGAATCAGCGGCACCTTACGTTTGCTGAACCCCGTCGCATTGAATCATTGATCCGCAAGATGTCAAGTAGCCACCATAGAAAATGCAACTTATAAAATGCAGCTCATAGCTTCTTCCTGACATTGGGAAATAAATATATCTTTTGTTTGTGTTTTGAATTGATCCACCCTCTCATGTACTTCTTTTTTTTCACGTTCATCAAATTAGTTCTATATGGACAAGGCAATCACCAAAGGTGTTATTAAACTTTAGATCAGTTTATTTTGTGTGTCAGTGAACGATAACTAACGATATCTGGAAACAGCACTCCAGTGAAAAGAAAAAAAAAAACGTATCCTTTTTCTCGCACGATATATTGATCCCAACTCTTAAAATGTAACCAGGTGCTGTACGTGTGTTCCAACCTCCCAAGGTGCCAAAAACATTTGACAAAGCACACAGCCATATAAACTGTTTCAATATTATCTTGGCACGCATTGTGAACACATATATTGGGGTATTCTTTTTTACTTGTTCACTTCACAAGATCAAACGATACATGGTTACATGCAAGTTAAACACACATTACACATACAAACACAGACAGCGCTGCTGCTTATTCTTCATTACTTTTTATTCTGTTCTGTAAGTAATTCGCATGTCACAAACTTCAACTTATGGCAGGGGCGCAGGAGTGTCACAAACTTCAACCTTGGCAGGACGCCGGAGGATCCGCCTAGCCTAGCCTACTGCTGACCAGGGAGTTTCTCCTTGATTTTCTCCATCAAGCCCTTCTTCTCGCGCGTCCCCTCATGCGCCGTCGTCGTCCCGTACGTGTGATCGGTGGTTCCGCCATAGCCACCGCCAGTTCCCGCTGTGGTGTGCTGGTGCTGGTCGTAGTCCTTGTGGCCACCCGGCATTTTCTCCTTGATCTTCTCCATCACGCCCTTCTTCTCGTGGGTGCCTGCGTATGTCCCACCGGTGGTGCCCGCCGTACCGGTTGTCGGTCCGGCCCCACTGTATCCTGTGCCGCCGTATGCTCCGGTGGCCGTCGCCTGGTTATTGTCCTTGCGGCCTCCGGGCATTTTCTCCTTGATCTTCTCCTTTAGACCCTTCTTCCGACGCCCACCCATGCCGTCGTCTTCAGATGACTGCACGACACATGATTCGCGTGGTTAGTCAAAAATCTCGAGAGAACACAAAATGTGAGTGCAAGTGCAAGATTGTGAAAATTTATAGCAATAATGAAGCAAGAAATTAAACGCACCGAGCTGGAGCTGGAGCTGCCGGAGCGGCGTAGGATGCCGCCACCCGTCTTGTGCTCAGCTCCATGAGGGAACGCGGCGCCGGTTGCAGTGCCGCCGGTTCCAGTTCCAGTCATGCCTGTGGCGCCGTGACCCATGCCCCCATGGGTTCCCATTATTCCTGTTGCTCCGGGCATGCCGGTACCGCCGGTGTGCCCTCCACCGCCGCCGAAAACTCCGGTGTCATGCATTCCGGTGACCCTGGCGTCATGCATTGCACCAGTGGCGCCATGCGCACCGTGATGACCAGTGCCGACACCACCACCATGGGTCCCCATGCCTGTCGCACCATGCAGACCACCGGTGGTGTGGCCGACGCCGCCGGCGCCGTCCTGGAATCCGGTCACGCCGCCATGCGTACCGTGAGCTCTGGTACCTGCAGTGGCTCCATACCCTCCTGGGCCACCGGCGTCATTGACGCCTGTTCCGGTAGCCCCGTAACCCGCATGACCAGAGCCGCCATAGCCCCCGGCGTCGTGGATGCCGGTGCCAGTGGCGCCGTACCCGGCCTGCTGGCCGCCGCCGTAGCCCCCGGCAGCGTCGTAGCCACCGGTGCCCGCGACGCCGCCGTACCCGCCGGCTTGACCCTGCTGCTGGTGACCATGGATACCATGGGTCGTCACAGGTACCGGTACAGGGTTACCGTACTCGTCGACTTGCTGCCGCCGGCCCTGCTCGTAGTGCGCCATACCCTCTCTAGCTGCTGTTCTCTCGATCGATAGGTTTCTGTCTTTCTGATGAACTTTGTCTGGCTTTTGCTGAGCTTACTTGTGTGTGTTGCTATGCTCGAGATGGATGAGACGGACGAGACCAGATGTGGTTATATTTATAGACGATGCGTGCGTGCAACGTGTTGTAGTTGGCAGTTCGACACGTTGTTCAGCTACGTGTCCCTTCATGCAGGGGAGTTTGGTGTCCGCCGCGTGGGCAGCCGAGGGGACGCGTGGACTGGCCGGCTGACTGCGTATACGTGTTGGTAGGAGGACTAGAAAGTCCGAACCGGAACGGTTTGGAGTTGGGATGCTGTAGTGAGCATAAATTATCTGTCGCCGACAGAAAGAGATAAGCAAACTGGAGCAACGTCATTATCTTGAAGCGTTTTCTGATTTTGCTTTCCTGACCCGTTAATCAGAATCTCACCAAGGCGTTTCTGCTGACGGACAGACGGAGACAATGAGACAATGACGATGGTCACTAAGATCAGCCAATGCTGCTGCAACGAGCAGCCGAATAGACCCATTGTTTATGAATCAAATGCAGCTTGAGGTTGAGGACAGTTAAAAGAGGCATAATAATTGTCGAAAAACACTGCGGTATCGGTTTGTCAATTTTGAAGGAACGAAAAGAAAAACACTTGTTCCTTCTTCAGTCTATTTATTTATCTGTGGACAGGGGGATCTCACTGAGCTAACAATGTCACCGCGCCATGGTCTTAAAGACAGAAACCAAATAACATTCCCATTCTGATTAAAAGAGGCTTCCACTCAACAAGAAATGGCAATAACTGCTAATTTTGGCAGCAAGAGTTTTTTTTCACATAGGAGTAACAAATAACAGAGTCAGCCGCCTTTCCTATTACAAATAGTTACATTTGCAGACAAGAAACGTGTTCCGTTTTCACGTACAGTTGTGTAGTTTAGGTAGTCGTATTTTATTTAGAACATCAGTGATTTGCCACAAAACTGAGAAAAACTGTCTGAATCATCCTTGCAATACATTTACCAAAAAAAAATCTGAGCTACATCTACTTGTTAGTAGTCGTATCTCGTCAAACCTGACGTCTCAATGGCACTTCCACACAGTATCACTCCACAGGCCCCAGATTCCGACGCTAACTAAAAAGGGCAAGGGAGTTCTCTTTTTTGCTACTTGGTATTAGCTTTAAGGTTTCAGTGACATGATTTGGTCCTCTGAAAATGATGCACCGATAATTCAAGGTCAGTTCTTTTTCTTCAACTATGATGAACTTGCTTCTGAGCCATTTGTCGATGATGCCTCGCTCTTCTTGACGCCGAAAGCAATGTAGTTCACACTGATATCATCTGACAGGGACCATTCTCCACTCAACGGATTGTAAACGAACCCTGCCATCTCTTCGACCTGGGGATAGATGTCAAGATGTCAGCAAAACAACTTACAGTCAAGTTCGGTATGATACAGGGATTGAAAACTTACGGAGACAGAAGCCTTTTGCAGCATTAGGACAAGCTCCTCAGGGGTAACCAGTTTGGACCACTCATGTGTGCCTCTAGGAAGCTGCACACAAGTACAAAGGCTCAGAATGAGACACCAATCTTTAGCTGCATTAGTACTCCACCTCAAGAAAAACTATCCAGTATAATTACAGAACATCATGGCACTGAATGTCTCTCTGGAGAAGTGGAGATCTTAACTGTCTAGAACCATTACTATTACTGGCTTCTAACCTGGGCAACAAAAAATCAGAAAGCTAAAAAGCCTGAACTGACATGGCTTTGATTTTAGAATGATGATTGCATTAGTTCACAGGTTCCATTTATTAGATCATAATAAAGAGTTTCAAATTTGAAAAGAAGTCATCAAACCAGAACAACTTTGAAGGGAGTAGAACACTGGGTTATGGGTCTAAAAACAGATTCTGACAACTGAACCTACAGATACAGGACACAAAACAAGGGGCGCTCTATATGTGCAGTCTATGACATCTTATGATAGAAAGAACAGAAGTATAGAACTGCCATGTTTCCTTTATAACATACTGAATATTTAATAGATTTGAAAAACTGATTTATTATAGCTCAAGTTCATAAGAAGCATTAGCTGTCAGAGTCCAGACTACAAGTTCCACTCAACTCAAAAACATCACTAAGCAGGCATATTTCTCCAACACAATGGACTACCCAACTAAATTTATTGATCTCACAAAATGAAGCCAAAACATGAAAGAAGGCTAGATACTAACCCATCTGAGGATATACTCAGCAGCAACTATTGCAGTGGCATATGCTCTCATTGACCGGTTGATTGTGGAAACCACAGTAGCACCATTAGGAACTGTCAAAGCCGAGAGGGATTCACAGAACTCCAAAGGATTAGCGACATGCTCAATCACCTATAAAACATACAAAGTTCAATCAATACTCCAGATCCAAATCACATTGGTTAACAAAGCTGTGAATTATGTGGTCCCATGATCCAAACATTCTATCGCTCATAGTAAGCTTGCATGCTGATATTCTGTTTCAGATTTCACAAGTTCTCATGATGATGTTGATGTACACACAGTGCTATATCCAGAAGATCCAGATGTATGTATGTGAAATAAATTAGTCTTTATCTAACCTTATGACCGAACTAAAAACTAAAACAGCTGTAAACATAGTCTCTTATGACAAATACACACAGAAGTATTGCCACCCTATTATCCAACATTTCTAATAGGTAATTGTGCTCAATCAGATAAAAAGATGGCGCAAATGGAAAGCTCCAAGCAATAAATTGCAGGACCACCATGGTTTTTTCAGTATTACTGAAAACAAAAGGCTGCTCCATACTATTTTAAAGGAGAGGATAAATACAGATGGAACCAAAAGTATGCATACCTCAAGAGAAATTACAGCATCAAACAGCCTTTTCTCTTTTACCAGTTCCTCTACATATAAACAATTCTCATATAAGTTTCCTCCAGTCAGAGTCATAAGAAATATCAGGGATCAATGTCTTAGAATCCAAATTCATTCTCATATCAAAATTCGAAAGGTAATGTTCTTCCTTTTGTGCTATGACTAGTTCCTACATATAATTAATCAAAACTGTAACCACATTAAGTACTAGAAAAGTTTACAGCAAATAATCTGCACAGCTTAATCCACATATGCGAACTAAGGACCTTATTCCTTAAAAAGATTACATCAATATTGTATCAATGGAAAAGAACTCCCAGGGTCAACTCAGCAGCTCCTCTATCAATGTTCAACAGATACTAAGGTACAGGGAGGGAGGCAAGTACCAGCTGTTGCACAACAATACTCAATGGAAGCAGTTGTTGGATCAGATGCCTGAGAAGATAAGAACCAAGAATCATTGACTGAAGGAATAGTGAAGTTACAGATTATTGTGCTTAAGATCCCAAAATAATTCTTGAGACAAACAAACATATCTAAATTCACCTAATAATTACATGATCAAGAGTTTGCACATACCGCATGAATACTTGCAATCTTTATATTCTTGTCAACAGCATCAATTGCAGTAACTGCTGCACCCATTCGAGCAAGAGGCTGCAATCCAGCAGAAAGATAGAATTATTTTATTACCCTTTTGATTGATCACAGAACAAAGAAACACTTCTACAGTCTATAATTGCACTCAAAACACCCAAAAGGGATTGCACCAACATTGTGATGACAGTTTCAAACAACTAATTACAGTCCATATCTGCAAAATTTATTAAATTAATTAGTAATGATAGGTGTTGAGGTTCACATCCAAAGTTACCAAGCCAAAGAAAAATGGAAATAAAGAGTCATTTTCTGTGTTTTCTACATACCATTTTTTTTCTGAAGAGTAGGTACAAAAATAGATGATGATAAATGATTGAAATTCACATCAATAAGATTGCTCTTACTCTCAGGTAGGAAACATAAATGATGTTAGGAGTTTCATTAGTTCAAAAAATTCAAGTCAAAATGCACACTGCTAAAAGATTATTATATAAGTGATAATAACCTCAACCTAAACTTTTTAACAGCTTGCTTATCCATTCAATAGATTTCATCAAGCAATGTTGAAGCTAAATTCTATCTGCTGATCTAAAACTGAAAATTACATATGAAATTCATAGTGTGTATAAATGTAGTTGCATGCACAAGATCAATCCACAAAAGCCCACCAAAGTGGAGGAGAGAACCTATCATCACAACCAGTACACCATCAACTCAATCCCTTAAGTAGTATAAACGTATGAGCGCATTGCACAAAATACAAACTCAAATAATTGGATAAACAAAATGCCAACTGTTATATCTGTTTCTGTAATCTATAACTGTTGCCAAATGATCCACACACTTGTTCCTTTACAAAACATTGATGGTCCTTCACTATGTTTACTGCCAATAACAATTCACAGAAATGAAGACAGAGAGAAGCTTTCTACCTCTGACAGAATGCCACCTCCACATCCAACATCAATAACTTTGAGACCTTCAAGTGGCTTAGATGAATTTGGATCCCTCCTGGATCAGCGAATATGCACACTTATGCAGTTAGCCAAAACTTAACAAATAGTACATGGCTGTTTCATAAGCCATGTCAGTTTACAGTCCAAACACAGAAGTTTGAGACTAGATATACATGCAAATTGCAAATGTAGTACCACACAAATTTTATGAACACCGTTACTGATTTCGTTGGTCCACTAAAACATAGTAATTTACCCATCTCAATCAAGAAATCAATTCTATAGGAAGGCACTGCCAATGCAGACCAGGAACACCTTAAGAGATGATATTCACAAACAGCATGATTTGTAAACTCTGGCTTTAAGATGGTACTATACACCATCAAAGGAACATTAAAGTTCATTGTTCATGATTGGTAAAATGGACGTGTTAAATGGCTGAAGAAATGAAATAACATCGACATTCAACCTTCAATTTATTCTTGTACCACTATAAATACAGCTTGGCAGCAGATTTCATGTATATTTCAGGCGGCTCACTATGGTATCAGCAAAAATGAATAAGTTTAAAGGTTGCAGAACTGTACCTGAAATGTCTACAAAGAGTGGAGCGGATAAAAGACAGTCGGGTTGGATTCATCACATGCAAAGGTTTGAATGGACCACTAGAATCCCACCTGTTTATTCCAGAAATAGCAGCATCATCAATAAGCTAGAACATACTCCGTACAAGGAGACAACTGTAGTTCGCTACCAATTTCAGCATTTCATCTGCGATACAGAATAAGTTACAGTGTTATCTGAACAGTCCTACGTTATTCAGGTCTAATCTGCATGCTTCCTTGAAAGTAGCTAGCAGGCATTGCTGATATTCATAAACATTTGTGGCGATCCAACAATATTAGTTATTGCATCATTGTCTACATCTATCCACCAGCCAAGGGCAGTAACAAAAACGAAGGATGGTAGAGGTTCTATTCAAATTCGGCCGGAAAAGGTAGGCCAACTAATCTGTTAAACTTTGTCTCCCATGCTACAGGGGCTATTTCACCACCATCATTCGAATACTCGCGAGCGCTCAAACATGCCGTCGCCCAAGCTCACACACGCTGAAAATTTCACCCAAACATCTACCAAAAAGCACGGGAGCTCGTCGTCCTAGGCAAAAGGAAGCAGGGATCTCATTTCTCACCAGGTCTCGGCGATGGAGGCGAACTTGGCGACCTCTGCAGGGTTCAGCGACGACACCGTGGGACCGCCACCGCCCGACCTCGACGGACCTCGCGGCGGAGATGGAGGTGGCGGCGGCGGCGGCGGCGGC
>DXKC01001937.1:0-23664 GCA_031170775.1 Cymbopogon citratus
ACAAGAAAAGTTCGACGATGGCACACAGGTCGAAACAAACTTTCCAGTGGCATACAGGTCGGGTGAAACTTTCATAATGGCATACAGGTAAAAGCCTCACGAATTTATCACTGTTATCGTCGCCCATCGCACATCGGCAAGGGATGAATAAATTAGTCTGTTTAGGTCAGATTCTGACGAACAGTTTGCCATTTTCCCCGGAAAATTCAGCATCATCGAGGTGTTTGATTTTTCGATCGACGAATCTATCGGATGAGGTGTCACGCGACACAGCTTAATGCTTTGGCTGTTAGCACAGGAGAGAAGTGGAGAGCAAGCGAATCCATCAGAGATCACGAGGCCCTCGACCAAGAATTTCGTCCAGAACCACAAGTAGGATCGGACCATCGGTCTAATAGTTCCCCATGTTCATCCGGCTCATCAGATCAGACCGTCGATTGGTGGTCCATGAACCATATTCATTCGTCTGATCGGATCATCTTCTGGATTCAGGCTGATGCTGATTTGTCGTAAGAGAAAATGACTGGCTGATACTATTGCGAACAGAACAGGGTGCCGACTCGCAGCATTCCATCTTGCAATTCGAGCTCTTACCAATCACCATTCACCAACCCAACTACTACTGCGCGATAGGATGGGCATTGCTTTCTTGACGTTGATTCACATCGTTTTGACCTGTGGACACTGGCGACCGCGGCACCTTCACCAACTCCGGCGACATTGCACGGGCACAACGCAACTGATCGGCTTGAATGGTCGACGCCGTCTTCTTCTCTGCTGTCTGTCTGGTCAAAGCCTGACGGCCCACCATGGCACACTAAAGCATTTCCTTCAGTGTCTCTCACCCCAGCATGTCTCCAAGCTCATGGTACTTTGTTCCGTTATTATCTAAAAAATGTCTCCAAGCTCAACTTTTGTTTATGTAGCGTCTCAACTTCTACCAGCATTTTGGTGTGCTCCCAAGTCAAAAAATATTGCATTGGCAACGGTGCAGATTGGTTCTAGTAGGCTTCGTCTAGTGACCCCAATGGTAAGGTTAAGGCCAGCCACATCCTTTTGCTGCCGGAAAGGGTTGATTGGCCTGCATGATCGGTCGCTATGGATCAACAAGGATAGGAAGCAACAACTCAGCAAGCACCACTTCGTGACGCGAAAAGCTAAATCACTGCTCACTGCCTTGTAGGTGTAGCCCTGGGTTAGCGATTATCTCCCTATAAAATACTCCTTTTTCTAGGAACGCAGTTTGAGTACTATGGCATTGCATCAATCTGCGACTCCGATGAGAGAAAAATGCGGGGGAAGCGACAGACAGGGTGCAGCCTACTCATGACTCAACCAGTACCGACCTACACCGGCCGTCCCATAACAGATGATGTTATGAGATGCGTATCAGTTAATTTTTTTTAATTTTGACTAAGTTTTTAGATAATTCGTGCAATATTTAGATCTCCAAACAAGTTTATTATGAAAATATATTCAAAGATCTCTCTAATGATATTAGTTTTGTATTAGAAATATTAATACTATTTAATATATAATTAGTCAAAGTTATAAAAGTTTGACTTCTCAAAAAATAAGAATGACATCTATGTTTATTTTAAGACGGAGGGAGTATCAGGTTGCGCGATTCATGATGCGGTTGCTGATGGAAGCAAATTGTCTGCTGGCCGTGTGTGGCATCGGCAAGGAAGCTGAGATATTCACGTCATGTACTACTGGCGACTGATGTGCAAATTTGGAAGCCTGACTAGATGTCATATTTGCGTACGAAATAATACGCAGGAATTCATTTATGGACGGAGACAAATACACAAGTACACATACATCAAGAAACCAAGACAACGATGTGTGATGATGTTTTGCTGAAAATCAATTATTTCCCGGTTGAGCCATCAGCTTTAATGGACCAAAACCACACTGGAAGCAGAAGCTTCTGTCAACCAACAATTATTGAGAAGTTGGAAAGATCATGCTTTCCTTCTTAAAATTGATTTTGCCAAAGCTTTTGATAGATTGGAATGGAGTTTTATTTCTGCTGCTTTAAGTAGGCTCGGTTTGGCCAACCAGTTCATCAACTTAATTCATGCCTACATTTCTTCTCCTTCCTATGCTGTGCTGGTTAATGATGAACCTACTGATACCTTCACTGCCGGTAGAGGTTTGAGACAGGGTTGCCCTCTTTCACCTTATCTCTTTGTTGTGGCTATTAATGAACTTTCTATCAGACTTCAGGAGGCCCTTCACAGCAGGAGTCTCTCTGACATCACACTAGGGCCCAATTGCTCCTCCATCCACTCTCTTTTATTTGCAGATGACTTGATACTATGTGACAAGACAACACTAAAAGAGGCTCAATGCATCAAAAATATTCTGTATGAATTTTGCAACCAATCAGGTCAGCTTCCCAACCTTCAAAAATCCTCTATTCTTTTTAGTACAAATGTGCCTAGCAACACTAGATATTAAATTAAAAATATCTTTCCTGTTGCTAATCTCAATCCTAATACTATACATCTTGGCCACCCAATGATCTTTAGTCACCGAACTAAAAATAAGGCCTATGGGTTCATTTTCAATAAGTATATGGCTAAATTTAATACTGTCAGAGCAAATAAACTTAACCATGCTGGTAGATTAACCTATATTAAATCTGTTTTAGCCTCTATTCCCATTTATTATATGTCTACGGTACTCTTTTCCAAATCTTTTATTGAAAAGATCAACATCATCATTAAGAGATTTTGATGGGCTCATGTGCAAAAGGAGAATCCTACAAACCCCATTGCCTATCGCTCTTGGGAGGAGGACATTACTAAACCTACAGAGCAAGGTGGTCTGAAAATCAGAGATCTTCATTTGGTTAACAAAAGTCTTATTATTCATGCAGGATGGAATATTGTGACCAACAAGAATCCCTTTTTAACCAGTATTCTTAAAGCTAAATACTTTCCCTATGAATCCTTTTGGAATTCTACTAATTCTGGATCTAGATCTATTTTCTGGTCCTCTATTCTGCAGGTTAAACAGGAACTCCAATCCAATGTTATCTACTAGCTGCATTCAGGTAACTCTTCTGTTTGGTCTGATCCCTGGTTTTCTGATTGGGCCACTATTCATGATCACCTGCTTTTATCTGTTACCATCCATCCATTGCCTGCCAAGGTGGCTGATCTTTGGGAGCCTGGTACTCATATTTGGAATGAGCATCTCATTACTACCACCTTCTCTCCTCAAGCCACTCAACATATAATTTCCACTCCAACTATCGTCAGTGATCGTGATGATATTTTACGCTGGCAACCGGCTACTAATGATGTGTGTTCCACTAAAGCCATTTATCTTCATCTTGCCTCTCAAATTCATCACACTCTTCCTGATCATGGCAGTAGATCTATCAATCATGATGCTCATAACCTCCTTAATAAAATTTGGAATAATAAGTCTATACCTCCTATTCTTAAAACTTTTGCTTGGAGGCTCATTAGACGTGCATTAGCCACTGGTGATCGTGCTGGTAAGTACTCTATTCATATTGATCCCCATTGCACTTATTGTCGAGCAAATGAGAATGATTTTCATCTATTTTTTGAATGCTCCCTCTTTTCTAATGTTTGGGCCACTTCAGGCCCTCCTATCATCACAGCTGTGATTCAACCTGAGGAGGATGGGGTCCAGAATACTCTTCCAACTTTGATCATTAATTCTCAAATAGATTTACTTAAATGCTTGTTTACTCTCTGGTATATTTGAAAAGCTAGGAATAATAACAGATTTAATGCAAAGACATGAACTACCTGGCAAGTCAAGCATGCTGTAGAGGCTCATATGCAAACACTTATTGAGATTGCTAATCAAGAAGCTACCACTATTGCTTCCAACATAGAGGTATAAATTTGCCTGCAGGTACTTCGGACCACAGAGATATCACTCCTACTATCCATCTCCCCATTATGCTCCAAGGCATAAGGTGTTATGTTGATGCATCCACTAATCCGAATCAACCTACATAATACACTAGGAGGGTAGGTATTGGTATTTTTGTTGTCAATCCGCAGATACAGCCAACACAAACGCTCTACATTAAGACGGTAATGTCCAACACATACTCGGTGCTCATGACGGAGGCGGCGGCTTTAGCTCTAGCTTCTACTATACTTGCCAATCATGGCAATGTTTCATATCTCTCTGATTGCAGCCAACTTATCAACTACATCAACAATGGAGATCTGGAGAATCCATCAGACTGGAGAATGAAGAAGTTCACACAAATTTACAAGAACTGTAGCCTTCATGGAAGTGATACAGTCCATCGTATTAGTAGAGCTCTTAATTCTACTGCTCATATATTAGCTAGACAAGCTCTTATGCAGCCTTCTCAGGAGCATATATCTTCCATTTGTACGGTTGCAGGTCATGGTACACAATGCCCTATTATAGATGCACTGAACTTTGTACCCCTGAGTTTGTTTAGGGTTCTAGCAGTTCGTTGCTGCTAAATTAATATATGTTTATTGTTAAAAAAAACTAACAATTATTGACAATATGGACTGATTTATTTCTTTTTCCTAATCACAAATGAAAAGCAGCTACGCTTCTGCTTGGGGAACGACAAGGCCACAAGGGGCTGTTCGGCCTCACAACGACTGGAAATAACGAGGAGCAAAAGTACAGTCTAATCTTCCAGGCATCTGAAGTCTGAACCACTCAGAACGCCAATGAACAGGCCGTCACTGGTGCAGCTTTGTGAGGCGTTTGAAACAAACAGAGGAGCAAGTCCCGGAATCTAGAGGAAACCTTCAGTGCCTTGGCCGGCACTAACCTCCCTGTAAAGTTCCAGCGCCTCGTTCATGACACTGGCTCGTGACAGAAGCTCCGCTCTCTTCTTGCTGGACGGATGAGTCGAGAGGTAGTTATTCAATGCTGAATCTCCTCCGATCTTTCCTAGTTTCTCATAGACCGAAGGCGCAACACGTGGATCGTAACCAGCAGCAGCGAGCAGCAGGAGCCCAATGTGGTCAGCCTCTATCTCCATTCTGCAGGGACATAACAATGTCAGAACAGCTTCCAGCAGGCAACAGGGAAAAATGAATGGCACACAAAGTCTAGATCGCTTCTTGCGATAGGACTTAATCAACCTCCTAAGCAGCCAGTTATTTCCGAACGATAGAAGTGAACAAGGCTTCTACTGAAGATGGACAGATAGGATCATTCAAACAAGTCATATGAGAATGGTGTGAGGCAGCCAACTAACCAATCCTAGCAATGAAGAAGCATCATTTCAATACATCTCACTTGATGCAACATTTCAGCTGTATTTAGGTAGACAAACTATGTAACAGATGCAAAGAAAACCAAAGCTAACAAAAGTAATTGGCCACAAAAGAAGTTGAACAAGCATTCCTGGTAAGCCACTAGTAGCGTAAAGTATTCTGCTCGCCCCCGTTGCTTGGATCTTAGTAAATAGCTTGCTCTGACCTTACTGATCCTTCCTAGCTTTGAGAGCGATACTACCAATAACACAACACAATGAAACTATCCTACTTAGGGAATAGGCTGGAATAAAGGAATCCACCATGGGGTTGGCCATTTGAAAGAACATAGTGACAATTGAGTGGCTTTTACTTCGATGGCAATAGCTTTCCAATCTATACCTAATTATAAAGCAAAGAAATTTCCGTCAGCCAAATAAAATCCGTCTGCCTCCGACTTTCCGTCCGCCTAGCTAATCCTTCCGCCTCCCCATCAAATTCCCAACTCCCGGTATTTTTTTTTTGCTGAACTGAAATAATAATAATAAAAAACTAAAAACGGCAAGCGAGGTGCCAGGGACCGAGACTGAATTAGAATCCATATCGCAATCCAAATCCAAATCAGAACTCTAGGGGAACAAATTATAAAATCAAAACAAAAGGCATTGACGACCTCAGCAATGGGGGTCGTTGACGAGGCGCCCTAGGGGTCGCGTCGAGGTCGAGCACGTCGGGCATGCGATGGTTGTGGAGGACTCACGCAAGTTCTCAGCTGCCAACGCAGCGAGGACCGAGTCGCGGTCGCGTTTCCAGGCTGCCTGCGCCGCCGCCGCTGCGCTCATCGGCTAGGGCACCCGCGCTACTGGCCGGCAGGTCTGAGGCGTAGCCTGGTTGCCGGTATGTCCTCCAGGCCGGGGCGAGCAACGAGGACGGCCGGGGCGAACGGCCGGCGAAGCGATGAGGAAGGCAGCCGGCGGGGGCAGTCGACGAGCGGAGCGACGAGCCAGCTGTGGGACCAACAGGGTGAGGAAGACGATGCCCCCCGTGGTCCGGTGGCCGTACCGCCATGGCCCCGCTCGAGGAAGTAGGCAGACTGCTCCGTCGTCTTCTTCCCCCATGGAGGGTGACCTTCTTCGATCTCCCTCAATACTCCACGCCAGCGAGGGCACCATAGGAGAATGAAAAGCTCTCGAGATGGTGATCACGGTGGTGTGACATGCATAGCCCGATTCCTAGATTTGGAGGTGAGATTTGGGGGTGGAAGAAGAGGATGTGTTCTCAGTTTCTTTCTTGAAGGACTGACGGACCGAGTGAAGGAAAGAGAGAGAGAGAGAGAGAGAGCAGTAAGACAGAGGAGGGTGCCAGGTGAGCGTGGAGAGAGGACACGCGTGAGTATGCTGTGTGGACTAGCTAGGTGGTGGTGCCACGTATAGGAGTACTATGTATTGCTTGGAACATTAACTTTTTTTTTTCTTGGAACATTATCTTCTTTGATTTTCTTGAACTGACTTCCACGGCTTATTATGACCTCCATTCACACATGCATGTAACCAGTTGATTTAAGATCTACATAAAAAATATGGTATTAATTTGGGATAGTTTACATATATATATATTGTCGCAAAAAAAAGCTTACATATGCATGGTGCATAATCTTATCGAATTAGAACTCGTAACTCATATCGAGTCTAATTTTTAAATGAATGGGAATAATAAAACCCTTTCTCTCGGTAGTCATAAAGGTACAATATGTGCTTATATGAGTTAAAACACATATCTTCTCATGCTATTCTAATTGTAAAATAAACTAGAGTAACACAATTGATAAAATAATTCTCTAACTCACAAAATATGTAGATAACTGCATAACAAATTATATATGTTTTTTTTTAAAAAAATTGTGTATCCCGTTGCAACGCACGGGCATGTTTGCTAGTCTTACCTTAAGTAAACATGGAAAGCTATTGCCTTCAAAGTAAAATCGAATTTTCGCATACGACTAAAAAATTCTGAAGCTTCCAGCTACAAGAAAATCTGCCAGAAATCCCAACAACATACTTCGATTATAAATACCTATGTGGTGAAGCTCCAGTGGTTGAGCTAAAAGGATATCATTATAAGCGGTTTTGTCAGATTGGAAGCAAAACCATGCCAAGATAGGCTGCCGAGCACATTCTATATGCTACTTGTAAACTTATTGGAAGTAAAAAGGGAAGGCACCCGTTTGAAGATTTGTGTGAAAAAACAATGCCAAGAAAACAAGAGTGTGAAACTTAGACACGGGTCTCTCTCCAATGTTCCTGTTGGCCCATTGGGGCAATAACTACCAGTTACGACCTCATTTCTAATAGCTCCAATCACAAGGAGTCATAATAATGTCAAGAGCGAATGTTAGTTTATAGAAATGCAAGTAGTATGTGCATCATCTGAATAACTTAATTTGTTATGTCCACTGCCTATCCATAAAAGGGCAGAATAACCCAAAAAACGTGAATTGCAATTTACAGACATCTACGAAGTTCAAAAAGCTGTCATATCAAGTGGCAACTAATACTGATACACCTACACAACTGGCATCAAGTGGCACTAATACTAATGCACCTACACAACTGGTGTCAGTAGCAATAAAAGGACATGTTAAGTTTTGATACCTTTGCGGCCTTGCCTATATGTTCATCGACCTGTAATACAACCATACAAGGAGGTGTCGCATTAAGATGGCCCCACTAGTTTGTTGTATGTCTACTTCAAGGAAGCTGAGTAGCTGACCCAATGCATAGCACATAGCAACATTGAGGTCTACTTATAAGCACAATTTTGCATTTTACTTGCTTTTATTTAAAATATTAGGCATGCCTCATTTAGTAACACATGAAGTTTATGTCATCCAGAATGCATCACAACAAGCAACATGAAATGCAGAAGCCATACCTTCGAGAGAAGGGTAGCCTTAGGAGGAGTGTTGACACCGTATTTATCAAGTCTGGCATGTAAATAAACTGAAGGACGACAAGCTGCAAGATTGCCACCCAGAGGTTTTTAGTGATCTGCTCAGCTGCGTGCCTTGCAATAGCATGCCCAACCTACAAAAATTGGGCACAAAGTTAGTTCCAATCCTCTGCAATCACCAAAATCCACACATCAACCTGCAGAACAGGGACCACACCTCATGACCAAGCACAGTGGCAACCTCAGCATCGGCCCTGAATTTGTTAAGCAATCCAGTGAAGACAACAATCTTGCCACCGGGCAGGCAAAATGCATTGACGATGTCATCTTTGACAACGATCACCTCCCAATTAAGCCCATCCAGGTGACCCGTCTGCGGCTGCGCCCCGCGAGCCTTACCACGGCTCCGGCTCTCGGTCACCCACCTGTCATCCAGGACCTCGTCGTCTCGCTGAGCGGCCACGGCAGCGCTCGCGTTCTTGTCGGGGGTAGCACCAAGCATCGCCGCAGTAGCGTCGGCGTCGCGGTTCCTGATGGTGAGGTCGTCGGCGATGCCGCCATACCCATACGAGGCGTCCTCTCCGTAGGCGGCGGCGGCGTGGCGCTGGTGGCCGGAAAGGCCACGGTGGACGGCGCGGACGATCTCCGAGGCGATGAGGCGGACGCGGATGCTGTCGGGGTGGAGCGGGGGCAGGATCTTGGGGCCGAACTCCTTCTTGAGCTGCGCGAACTGGGTCTCCCCGAGCTGGCGCTCGAGCGCCGGCGAGAGGACGACGAGGTGGGAGCGGTTGGTGTAGGGCACCGTCTCCAAATGGCCGAAGTAGAACACCACCGCCCCGCCGCCGGTGACGAGGACCGCCGCCGTGAGCTTCCGCTGGTCGTGGTACCACCGGGCCCCGCCGCGGCGGCGGTTGAAGTGGATGACCTCCTGCCGCCGCGGGGATGTGTAGTAGTGCCTAGGTCTCGGCAACTGCGGCGGCGGCGGAGCAGGCCGGGAGACGGCTGGCTTGTTGCGGAGGAGGCGGGAGGCGTAGTAGTAGTGCCGCGAGGCCGGTGACTCCGGCGGCGGCGGCGCGGCTACGTGGGGCCTGTGGCGGAGGAGTCGCGAGAGGACGGAGCGCGAGTTCTTCAAGCAGTTCATGTTGTGGCTTTCTTGAGGGGAATTTTCGGGAGCGGCGTTGGATCGCTACGGGAGCGCTGGAAGCATTGCAGATTTGCAACACAGAAGCTGCCAGATGGCGGCGGCGCCGCCCCGCCGAGCGAATCGTGTCGCCTTGGCAGTCTCTGGAACTCACTGAGAAACTTCCCAAGGCCCGTCTTCGCGTGCCCCCCAAGCCCATAAAGGATCAGCCCATCCTATGACACAGAGGTGTTCTTATTGGGCTTGGTCTTGGGCTTGGGCTTGCACGATGAGAAACTGAACGAGTCCCGCCCGCCCCGGCTGGAATTTTCGAGCAACTGATGGAGATTACAGCGTAACGAAGGAAATGGATCATTGAGCATCAGTATCTACTTCTCATGAGTCACGGTCCATTGCGTCGGGGAGCATGATCTTAACTCATGCGGGTCTTTTCGTTCGTCTTTGTTATCGAGACAAATCTGCTGAACTCACTAGGAACAACGCCTGTAATATTATGGAAGCTAAGTAGATTATTTTTAATTATTTTTTATTCATATTCATATCCTCGTGCAAGTCAAAGTCATCCAGAATCAGGATCAACATCTGATAGAGCATCGCGACGAATGGCCGGTGCGTGGCTTGCAGCAACACACTTGCGCAATGGGAAAGGGTCCTTGTTCGTTTATTGTGCAATAATCAGAAATGTTATAATAATCGGACCACGAGAAAGAATCCTTAACCAGGCTACAGCCATCGTTCAAATCGTTGCCTCCGATCTCCAATCGATCCGGCAGCGCAATCGCCACACACAGGCACGACAACCGCCTCAAGAGCTGGCAGGCAAGTTCAGCCGCTGGACAGTTGTACAACACGAGTGGAAAGCAAGAACTCTGCGTCACACTGCAGAGTAGAGTCCTGAATAGCCTGAACCAGAGCTCCCGACCGATTCAAATTTCATGTTGCATCAAAGTATTTCCTGAAAATAACAAATCTGAACTTTCGAACAACTGCAATGCAACAAACCAGACCTGAGAAAAAGGACAGATAACTGTACCCGAATCAAGTGCCGAAGCAAAAGAGCAAGGTCCTTTTTGAAGGTTTTCGGTTTCTCGCAATTCACAATGTCCTTCGACCCAAGTTTATTGCAGCAACACTCAGATATAATTCGCATTTTTCTATGTCCTTTTACCCAAGTTCATCGCAGCAACGTTCAGATATGACTCGCAATATTATGCAGCAACATTCAGATATCCACGTTAAACTTCTTCGTGGCAAAATTGAAAGGTCTCCAGCCAACAGAATGCCAACACGCGAAAAACCTAAGGTACATGCCATATGGAAGTTGTATACCCCAGTGGTCAGTTCCCAGGCCATATGCTTGGCAGCCATAGGGAAAGAGAATACGCGCTCTCATTTAATCTCAACCTGGCAGTTTAAGATATCAAACTTACACTACATCAGACTTGCTGCACAAGAGGGGGAAAAAGAACTCGTGACAGGGTTTGTCATCAGCCCGGATAACCATTAGCATTTTATCTAGCACTATATTCATCATGTTCCCAGACAAATAACTGTATCAGATTGTGAGGCAAAGATACAAATGATAGGATTGTTACAGCCAATAACATTTGATTTTTAGACATCCACTGAAAGCATCCAATTCTCATGCCTCCATACAAACTCAATGCAACAGTAAAAGTGCAATACAATGATAATCCAAGGAACAACCTGGAAAATTAAAGTTGGGCTTGTCGGCTATTCAGCGTCGACAAGGTAGCCTTAACAACTACTCCATCTATTCCAGTTTATAAGACGTTTTGGCAATTTAGATACATTGCTTTTACTATGACCCAAAATTTAGATACATTGCTTTTACTATGACATAGTGTATAGATAAATACATAGCAGAAACTATGTACATAAGGTCAAAACATCTTATAATTTGTAAAACGGAGGGCGTACCCAGATAGCCGCTTGCAACCACCACCCTCCCTCTGCACCAACTGTCTCACAAAACTATGCATCTGGAGATGCCAAAACATCTTATAATTTGTAATTGTAAAGGAGTGAGTACACCCTTCTCCTCCCACGACACTTAAACCCAGATGACTGCTCGCAACCACCACCAACCCTCGATGCTAACCCTCTGCACCAACTGTCCTACACAACCCAACCGGCGGTGCCACTTCCTTTGCCGCCAGCCACCATCATATCACCTCAGACCCAATCACCCAACCCCAACCCCACACCACCCCTTCTTCCTGAGGTGCTCAGAGAAATCCATTCAACATCCCAGTCTAGAACAAAGAACAGCAACATGACTATACATTTAGGTGACCTGAATCACCTTTATAAGCATCACCATACATTCAGATGACCTGAATCACCTATATAACCATCACTGTACTTTCAGATGACCTGAATCACCTATAGCATCCCAGTGTAGACGAGAGCAGCAACCTGATCACCAGATACGATCCCAGTCTAGAACAAGTGGGAACAACTACGTGACTAGTTTCCATTTTGGAGTTAATTTTTAGATGACGGATACAAAATCATGCCTGTAATGTCATCTTATTATGAACAAGAACTAGCTCACTACAACATGAGCCCAATCACATGATAAAAGCAGCACTAGTAGCTATTGACCAATACCTCAAAGATGGCAACTAGACTGATATCTCAGTGTACCAATCAACTCATGCGCAAACACATCAATTACGGTACCATTTTGTCCAAACATCACATGATAAAAGCAGCACTAGTAGCTATTGACCAATACCTCAAAGATGGCAACTAGATTGATATCTCAGTGTACCAATCAACTCATGCGCAAACACATCAATTACGGTACCATTTTGTCCAAAGATCCTAAACATATCATCATTTCCAAGAGCGTTGTTCTTTTTATCTGAAGACTGGTAGTAAGGCAAAGGAAGCAGATTCTACCAGCAGGTCTCAACCGAGATCTAAAACATCCGCACTACAAACATAGGGATAAACCAGAAACACAAGGCAGGCAGAGGAAGAACGAGACCACCGGATGGATGGATGCGGACAGGAACCATCAGTCGTCGCGCTTCTTGAGCTTCTCGACGCGCTGCTGCATCTGCTCGAGCCTGACGACGAGCTGGGTGACGGAGAAGAGGATCCAGTAGAGGAGCAGCGCGGCGGCGATGAGGAGCGCGTTCCGCTGCGACTTCATGATGGACTTCTGGTGGCGGAGGTGCTCGGACGGGGTGCAGGCGTGCTCGTCGTCGCAGGTGGGGCGCGTCTCGTACTTCCAGTAGATGTCCATGAGCAGGAAGAGGCAGAAGGGCACCACCGACATCATGGGCTTGAGCGCGCTCCGCACCACGGAGATCATGCCCCGGCGCAGCCCGTCGAGGCCCGGCAGCGTCAGCAGCAGCAGCATGATCGCCTCCGCGCCCGCCGCGTACCCCAGCACCACCCACTCCAGCGCCATGGCCGCTGAATCGAGCCGATCTGGGTCGGGAGGAGGAGGAGGAGGGTTTGGGGGGGAGATTTGGGGATCGATCGGGTGCGTCGTGTTTGTCGTGCGATGTGGGGGAGGGATTTTTAGGGAGGGGAGCGGAGAGGAGGGCGGTGGATCGCTGAGGTGTTGCGTGGGACGGGTCTATGGACCTTTGAGGCTGTGGGCTGAAGGAGAGGATAGGCGAGGCGCTTGTGGACGCGGCGTAGGGATTTGGTTGGGTGGTACACGGACGACACGTTCGAGGAACGCGGTGGCTGAGTCATGGGTGTACGGGAAGGTGCCGACCACGACCAGTGAGATCGTCGCGGACGGGTCCGATCTCCGGTCAGAGCTCGCCTCTCACGACGCGTGGAGGTTCCGTCGAACAGTCTGAATTCAGATCGGTAGGATAGAAAATGAAGTTCTGTTGTTCCTTTCGTCTGGAGATGAAGATATTAGGCGAAGCAAAGAAAAAAAAAAGGGAGGTTTTCTTCGCTGCTAAGGTTTGGATCGAGACACAGTTATCGACTCCGTTTAGTTTAAGCACATGACCCAGGTCTAACTACATAAGTACATATGTTTTGCCACCACACAATCAAACAAAGGGTGATGGACTTAGAGCAACTCTAACATTTTTTTAAATGAGGTTGTCATCCTTAAAAATTTGGTAAAAAATTTTTGCCCTCCAACAAATTGTATATTTCTGCCTACGTATCCGGCTCCTCATCCTTTTCCGGCTGTTGGTGGTACGTGCATGTCATGTGTGCATGGTTATGTGATTTTTTTTCTTTTAATTTAGCGAGTTAAAATGACAAACTATTGAAGAGACTATTTTTTTATTTGATATACATTTAGCAAGTTACCAAATTACGATATTTGACAAATAAAATTTAACGAACTGTTGGAGATGTTCTCATTTCCACACTCTCCCAGTTTTTGCTTTGGCAAGGAGAAATGGTCAGGACAAGCTCCGAGGTACTACAGCTAGACTAGATATCCAATCATCCTCCATGTTCCTAATGAGGCCATAAAGACAAGGCAACAAAACATGTCCTTTATCAAGATTGTTTCCTTTTTTTTTGCGAGCACAAGATCTTGTTTTTCGATAATAGGAAAACATGTAATTTCCGAACTGGACTGGTGAATTGACCAAACAATTGAATCGTGATGATTTAGGCTTTCCCACGAAGAGGGCCCAACACCATCATACTTGGCCCGGCCCGCTATCCACTGTCCCACAAAGTTTGCTAGGTTGTCAGTATGGAGTACAAGCTTGTCCCGGCGAGGCGGCGAAGCACGTCGCTGGTGCTTCTCCTTTTGACCATTTGCGAACCCAAAAGGTGGCCAGCCAGCGACAGGAAAGCAAAGGCGGCGTCCGCTGGCCGGTTGATCCAATCATAGCTAAGTGCCGCACTAAATCTTGCAACCAGCCTTTGGCCCTGTTTGGAAGCTTTGTAAATTATTTCATCCGTAGTTTGCTTCCGTCCGTAAATTCTTATGCACAAGAAGACAACCGGAATATCTTTCCGTTGCAAAACATTGTTTGGGTGAATGCAACAGAGACAACTGAAAACCAATCCATGACCATAGAGGAAACGAGAAGAGCAAGAACTAATCAGGCTCTTGACCGAGCGCTCAGGCCTCAGGCCGCCACTCGCCAAGGCCACCGCGCGTTGAGCCGATGCCGCAGCACACACCAGCCGCTGTCGAGGCCGCCGCGCACACTAGTTGCCGCCGAGGCTGCGCACCGAGGCCGCCGCACACACCAGACGCGCCGCAGAGGCCAGATCAGATCGCGTGCAGCTAGCCGCTCCTCGTGCACGAGGCAGGAGCAGGAGGAAGCGACGGGCACCTCCAGGCCCCACGTGCGGAAAGTGTATTGCGCCGCCGCTCGCCATGGATTTGCTTGCGCCGCCGCCCGCCATGGATTTGATTGCGCCGCCGCTCGCTATGGATTTGCTAGCGCTGCTGCCGGATTTCAAATCGGGATCCGTGCGGTGCCTCAGCTGAGTCGAGAGATCCAGGACCACCCAACCCCGCGACGCCGCCAGGTCCGCCATTAATCCTGCACAACTGCGACCGGCGAGGCGGCGACCAGTCCTACGGAGAAGCCCGACATTCGTCGTTTTGTTTTCCAGACCGACGGAGGAGTTTTTTATTTTACAACGGTATTGGCTCATTCCGGTTGTAAAATTAGTAGTCTCACCGACCATCCAAACAACAAATTTCTCTTACAGTTGTAAAAGTTTACAAACCTGTAATTTACAAGGGTTTTGACTAAATTACCGGGCTTCCAAACAGGCTCTTAAGGTGCAGCATTTCAAAGTAGCTAAGGTCGAGCTCACTACGCACTCCTGCAAACCAGAGAGGCTGAAACTAGAGTAGATCGAAGTACAATGATCTGCAGAAGAAGGCTATTCAGGTAGTAGATGGAGCTACTACTGCCGACATGAGACTGCAGTCCTGAACTCCTGATGATGGATAGTACTCACCATTAGAGTACTTTCGAAATTTGAACAGAAATGACAGAGAAATACTATGTAACTTAACTATGATGATGACATATAGTGGGAGTTAACACTAACCTTTTTCCAAAGTAGTAATTAGTGAAAGAGGCCCAGTGCTACCGCTGCTAGCAAAAGCTTACAAAAAGCAATCTACACGCTGCTATCGTACAGCGGAGGCCACAGCCCACAGAGATATCCCTTCATTTCAAAATTCTAATCACGCAAAAGCTGAATCATTTGAATCCACTCTCAGATATACTAAAATTCAGCTGGACAAAAAAGTGAGTCCACATCAAAAGCTACAGAGAAAAACAAAGGTCCGAGCAAAGATAAAGGCAGGCAAAACTAAAGCTCTTTTCATCACTCGTGCTGTGCCTGCCGTCACATATAGTGACTTTGAACACAGCATGCATGATGAGCCGCTGAGACCAGGATCAGTATGGCATTGCCCTGAAAATCAAATTATTGGCACTACTGGATTATGTAAACAACTGCACGTAAGATGCTTTCTCTATCCACTTAAATCGATTTGAAATTTTGATCTTAGTCCTTACATGCGCCAGTTATGGATGTTTTCAGACTCTGCTTCGTGGGTAATCGCAATGCAAGTACAATCACGTTACCAGTATCTGAATGTTTTCTCACTGCTTCAGATTTGGATGTGATTAATGACAAGCAAGATGATTTGGGCGCCTCATGGTGTCACCATACATTTAGTGACAATCTAACTATCTAAGATCGATCAACTTGCTTAACTTCTTGATAGCGAAAGCCAGAAGCAAATTCTGATCTGCACGGATGTTTTCAGTAGAATGCCATCACACCACACGAAAGTTGTAGTGACAATCTATGTATACAGGATTCAGCATAGTCTGCATGCATACAACCATTACAAGTAAGAAATTTACAGTTGAAGTTATGAGAGCGGGACACAGTTAAGCAACACAAGAACAGCATTTTACCTTGATGAGCACAAGAGCAAAAATCGAAGTGCACAACACTCAAGCCTGATGACAAAACAGAGCATAGCTATTGTTCCAGTTTTCAACATCACGGTACGGTGCAACAATACCTATATGGCAAGTGAGACGTAAGCCGAGGAAGCCAAGAAACCGGCGGCGACCACTTGGACAAGATCAAATCCATGCCGGCCGGCGCTGCTGCTGAAACCTCCGTTGCCGTTGGCCCAGAAGCGCGCGTAGCATTTGCCGAGGTAGACCTCGCCGGCCGTGGCGTAACCGCAATGCAAGTACAATCACGTTACCAGTATCTGAATGTTTTCAGACTCTGCTTCAGTTTTGGATGTCATTATTGACAGTCAAGATGATTTGGGCGCCTCATGGTGTCACCCTACATACATCAGTGACAATCTAACTAAGACTGATCAACTTGCCAAACTTCTTGACAGCCAAAGCCACAGAAGCAAATTATGATCTGCACGGATGTTTTCAGGAGTAGAATGGCATCACACCACACGAAAGTTGTAGTGACAATCTATGTATACAGGATTCAGCATAGTCTGCATGCATACAACGTAAGAAATTTACAGTTGAAGTCATGAGAGCGGGACACACAGTTAAGCAAGACAAGAACACCATTTTACCTTGATGAGCACAAGAGCAAAAATCGAAGTGCACAACACTCAACAAGCCTGACGACAAAACAGAGCATAGCTATTGTTCCAGTCTTCAACATCACGGTACGGTGCAATGATAGTATATGGCAAGTGAGACGTAAGCCAAGCAAGCCAAGAAGGCGGCGGCGACCACGTGGACTAGATCAAATCCATGCCGGCCGGCGCTGCTGCTGAAACCTCCGTTGCCATTGGCCCAGAAGCGCGCGTAGCACTTGCCGAGGTAGACCTCGCCGGCCGTGGCGTAACCGCACCCGGCCTTGAGCTGTGCGGCGGCGGCCGAGACGCAGTCGGAGCAGGACTTGGCGCCGAGGTCCCCGACGCACTGCGACATGGCCTGCACGGCGCCGGACCCTCCGGCGCGGTACCCTCCGCCCGCCGCCGGCGCCGCGGAGGCCACGAGCGCGCCGAGCGCCGAGTCCCTCATGGCCACCCCACCGGCGTCCCCGGGCGTGCCGCCGCACTTCTTGAACAGTACCGCTGTGTCCTGCTTCCCCAGGAACGAGTCGTTGCCGTAGCGCACGAAGCAGGCCCTGAGCTGCACCGCGCCGCCGACCGCCCAGGCGCAGAGCGACGAGAGCCTGGAGATGGCGGAGCGGACGCAGCCGCTGCAGACGGACGCCGGCAGGTCGGAGCGGCACTGGTAGAGGCCGACCACGGACGAGTCGGCCGGCGCGGTGAAGTTGTCGTAGGGGGCGTACGGCGCGCTGTTGGCGACCGAGGTGAGCACGGCGTCCACCCCCGACGCGTACTGGGAATCCGCGCTGTAGCGGCCCTGCGAGCACCCCGCGTACACGAACGCCGAGTAGTCGTCGGCGGCGCAGGTGCCCGTGCGCAGCAGGATCAGCAGCGAGAGGACGGGGAGGACCGTTGCTGCCGTGACGCGCGTGGCCATGTCCTTGTGCTTGCTTCTCTGCCGGACTCCTCAGCTTGCGCTCTCTCTCGTTCAGGCAATCAGGCTTCAGCGTCAAGTTTGCGGGAGAATTCGCGAAGGCGAATCGAGCTGCTCGGATCAGAGGTTTTAGCATCAGTGCGGGTAGCAGTGGTGGACTGGTAGTGACTGATGACTTGATGAGTTGGGTTTAGTGGGCTGCACAGTGGCAGCTTAGTCTGAGATGGGCAGAATGGGCTGGTGCTGCGTGGGCTTTCTGAAGATTAGCAAACGCACAGCATATTCGTTAAAAGGCCCAGCCTCTGGCACCAGCAGCACTCTTTCGTTAAAAGTGGGCACAGAATTTTATTTCGAAGTTCCATAATTTCCCTTTCCCAGCAAAACTATATCACTCCGTCCCACAAATAAATGCATATTTTTACTTCTACGGTTTCTATTTAACCATTCATCCTATTAAAAGTTTTAAAAGATTTTAGTTATTTGTTATCTATCTATCTATATCTATACTATAAAAGGGCGAAGAAATTGGAGAGCACTGACAACAGATCTCCTCCATTGAATGTGCGTAGATTTTCGATCTAATGGTTATTACATAAGGACGTCATTACGTTATAGGGTGTTTTGCTCGATGGATTCCTCCGCAGGGCATTGCCGCGAACCAAACGAACCTACTGGGGACGGTTACTCTTTATCCCCCCCGAAACGACGCAAGGATCTGAAACGTGCTGTTCTACGCTTCGATCTACAACTATCCCTCTAACCCCCTTCGTCCTCATCCGTGCGTGACGAGGAAGCCACGAGGAGTGCGTCGACGGCAGCGGCGGGCGAGCGTGAAGGCGTGACGGTGGTTGCGAGCTTGACCGCGAACGCTCAGTAGGTGAGGAACCAGGCCGGGTGGAGATGGCGCTGTGACACGCTGGGCTCCATCGGCGAGGTAATCATCGCTGGCCTCCCTCTTCCGACCAGATCACCACTGCCAACGGGATCACCGTCGAGGACCCCGACGCGCCGCTCAACCCCGGCCAGCAGCTTGTCATCCCGCTCCCCTGCGTCTCCTTCAACTCCACCGATCCCTGTTGTGTACCTCTTCTTGTCTCGTGCAGGGCAGGGACACCATGGAACCCATCGCCGCGAGCCACACAACCACCGTCAATGATATCAGCAATGTGAATTGCTTGAACTGCCACTTCTTCTTTCTGAGTTCTCCTATTCTCGCATCTTCAATCTCAAGGTAACGTCGTCATGAATTTCTGAAAAATCAATGTCTTTTACCAATCTGAATGAAGGAGATATTCTTAGGCGCCTCTGAATATTCATTGCCAATCGAACATGACTAAAGCAGTAATTGCAATTCCAGGATAGTTCGACTACCAGTACAAGCGATAGAGATAGTGTTTGGTTTGTGCTCCTTTGGTGACTGAAATTTAGGACGAGGTCACGCCCAGATTGGTTACTGCTGAAGTTCAAGGCACCAAGAACAAGCGAGGTCGTTGTGTTTAATGGTGAGAATGGGCTTCAACACAATTCCATTCTGGCGCAGATCATGACGGAGGCCCACCCAAACAAAGTCAGATTCGTCGTTTTAATCCACGTTTGCGGGGTGTGCTAAACTGCTAATTGAAGAAACTAGGATCTGCTCACAATCGCTGAACTGTCTGGGTAACCTTGTCGTAGGTGTCTTCTGTGGTGGAAAAATGGGATGGAAAGAGAACGTCTTCTGGCGTGGAAACGTGGGATATAAAGAGAACTTTTTTTGGCCTGTATGATGTTGGTCACCTAGATGGACATGAACACATGGTGAAGGCAAGTTCGCTGAAACTGACTGTCTTTTGAGCATCATTTATTAACAAATGCTGTCATTTTCTGCTACAGAACCTGGTACCATTGGTTGTCCGATCTTGGTCGACGATGATGGTAACAGAACATCCTTTGCATCTCCCTCGCTGACAAGAGGGCCATGGCGGCCGGCAGCGCCGGTCGAAATTTTGGTTCACCCTTCGCTTGCGAAATATGGAAATTTAGTGTTCTTGCATGAGATGTGCAAGTGCAACAACTGTATGCACCATGCAGTTGGAAGGTTTATTTCCCGCTTCTCACTCAATGCAGTGATAATATCAATTCTGTGATCCTTTCTTGACCTCCACTTTCTGAACTTTGCTTTATTTTGCTTTATCTGAACAGGGGATGATTTTCTTGTTGCTAGCACTCATGAACTGGGACAAAGCTTAATCTTGCTTTCGAAACTTGTATCCATGATATGGTCGGCATTGACCTGGTGAGAGATTAGATGCAATGTAGGTTGTTTTGCTTATCTCTGTCGCAACTTGCATGTTGACTGAACTGAAAACATATAGGCCGTTGTGGCAGGTGGCAATGTGATTCAATGACATCATAACTTGAGGTGAAAAGAACACTGTTTTCCATGACTTCAAATATTATCCATGACTCTGCAAATCAAACCTACAGTATTATGCTTATGATAAATCACAGTTGTTGTATATGAATTGATCAAATTGTCTTGAACTGTTAGACTGTCATTGATTGCTGCATTTTATTACGGTATATGTTTGTCACCATACAGGCCCACTAAAGAAGCTTTGAACAATGATATTGCAATTTTTTGGAATGAGTAACATTTTTTTTAGGTAAATAATTTGAACTTTGTGATCTTGGTTTAGCTTGATAAATTTCTATCCAGTGATACCAAAAAATAGTGATTTGATCAATTTCTATTTCAATTAAATTAATCCAAATATTTTAACGGCTTTCAGGAATCCAAAGTTAAGCTTACAATCCGGCATCAAACGAAGAGGTTCTGCACATGCTGGCCTATTGTTATGGTTGCAGAACTTGCTAATAGGCTCCACCCATGCCCCCTATGAGAGCAACTCAATCACCGTGAAGGTGGGTACATGCCTGAAAATACTCATTTTTTTCTTTTTCTTCAGTTTAGCATACTGATTGACATTTTGGTCATTCCACGTCACTAAGGCATTCAGAAAGCACTGTAGCTATCCTGATTTTCATTAGGCAAAGTACATGACGACAAAGTGGCTTCAGATATGAGTTCATCAGACTACAGGGAGAAGATCGTGATTTGGCTCAAGCGACAAAATCAAATTTTGTCAGTAATCTATATACTTTTAACATGTCCTTTATACTTTTTCTAGCCTTTCATTTTGTGCAAGACACGACAGCTATTCAAAGCAAATACATTTTGGACCGAATAGAATGTGCAAAGCCACGTAGAAGAAGAACATACTGTATGTTTTAGTATCTCAATGGAACTATTGCTAAATTTATGGTTTGATAATTATTATTTACTTTATATATTTATTATTATTACAAGGTCTAAGTATAACCATATTTTTTATTATATATGATTTTTTCATAGGCACGTGCGTGTCGCACGTGCATTTCTGCTACTAAAGTAAAAAAACGTGCATTTATTCGTGAGATGTAGGGAGTACAAGTACGCTGGTATTTAAATTTTTAAAAAATAACCTCCCGTGGCCTTTTCATTCAGATTTTTCTGCTCTTCCACCCAATTGGCGCATCATGGCGTTTTTACAAGTTGAAGTGGGAGAGTTAAATATCACCAGACTAGTTTGTTCTGTACTTCAACATAGAGCTTTGTACTTTCAGCAAATTAGGTGGTCGACATGAGTCTTTGGATTGGCTGGAAGGGGCCCGTTGTCACAAATGAATTTTAAAATTCAACTCTGTAGTGATCAGCTACATCGACCGAATAGGATCCACCAGCCACGCTGATTAAACAAGCGCGCTGCTGTGTAGAAGCCCACACTTTGTGCCATGATTAGGATTCAGGAGCTGATATTCCCTTGATGCACGCGATCAGCCAGCTAATAGCCTAATTATACTACAACCAAATGCAATCAGCAGTTAACAGCGCAGCATGCCAGCAGCACAGATGATTATGAGCCAGCAGATGCCACCTGAAGAAGAGACTGAACTGTGCTGCGCTGTGCTGAGCAGCAGATGGGAAGATCTGTCTGCAGGTGTACGTAGCACTGCGTGCTGCAAATGCAAAGCTGACAGGCATCACGGTGCAGTGAGGCCTTGTTTACTTCCCCGGACTTGTTTAGTTGCCTAAGTTTGGAGGTTCGAACTTAGCATTTTGTACTGTAGTATTTCGTTTGTATTTGATAAAAATTATCCAAACATTAACTAATTAGGCTTAAAACGTCCGTCTCACAAAGTACAACCAAACTATGTAATTAGTTTTTAATTTCATCTATATTTAGTACTCCATGCATGTGTCGGTATTTTGATAGAATGGAGAATCTACTTTTTACATAGTAAATTTGGTTCCAAATTTGGTGAACTAAACCAGGCCCAAATTTGGCACCAAATTCACTATGCAAAAAGAAGATTCCCCATCACATCAAAATATCGACACATGCATAAATGTAAATGAAATTAAAAACTAATTGCACAGTTTGGTTGTACTTTGCAAGACGAACGTTTTGAACCTAATTAGTTAATATTTAGATATTTTTACTAAATACAAACAAAATGCTACAGTGTTCTAAGTTTGGGAACTAAACAAGACTTGACACGAACGACGAAGCATTGCATGTGTACATGTACTACAGCAGATTACAGAACCATCGTACTCACATCACATGATAGAAACAAACAGAAGTATCCATTGTCCTATTGACAGATTCTGTTCACACAACCCTTTCTATAACCTGAACCTGATCTGAACGAGTGTTCACACCACCCGTTCACACTCGTTCACACTGCTAATACATGTTGCTTGACAACATGTTCAGAGGGCCCCAGAGTCATGCTAATCTTAATCGGATTTGCTTGTACCAATAAGCAATGCAAGAGGAGATAACGCAGATGGCAGGGTCATCTCGGATCATCAGTTCTCCCTGATCACGCTTAGTCTCTCCTTGTCAGCAGGTTTCCAGTTGGGCGCGAGCCTGTGGAACAGCGTCCCGTCGTAGACGCTTCTTGCGACGTCCTTGTGGAGGAGGCCGTTCTGGTCCTTGCCGAGGCTGTACAGGATCTTCCACTCCGCTTCTGCGCCAGCCCTTTTGATTTGCGCAAGAAGAGAGTAGAACAAACAAAACAGAGAAGTGAGAACTGACAATGTAGGAGCAGTGTTAAACATCGTTATTTTGGGGCTAGGAAATTAATTACCATCCGCTGTAGTCCCCGGGCTGTCTGTTTGCCTGGAGCAGCTGGTCGATCTGGTCCGATGTCAGGGCGTCGGGGACAGTCTTGGCGTGCTTGGCGAATATCGCTTCGAACTTCTCAGGAACAAACCTGCAGAGTTTCAGTGTCAGCGAAGGACAATCGATGCATCATCTATGGTTCTTGTTCGGCAGTGGAATCAGACCATCAGAGATGGCTGTCATTAGTTGAATCCATCACTCACCTTCCTTCGGTGTCATAAGAGCCTGAATCGCTTCCATGTTTCCCGTTCTGGATGTCCGCTATGTAGATGTCCAACTTCGATGACGTTGCATTTTGCTGCATGTGTGCTCGAGGGTTTAGCACAATTTTTTTACTAATAATAACGAATTAAAGCGTATATAAAACAAGACTCCATAAGACAGGTGCCTCCATCTAGGAGGTGGACACTGGCCACTGGCCAGGAAGCTAATCAAGTCAGCAAATCTAGTACTAAGACAGCAAACCAACCCAGCAAGCAACAGGCCTGTTCTGTCACAATTTGCAACAGGAATTATCCAAGAATATTTCCTAAAAAGATTACCTAAGGCATTTGGTGATTTGACCCGCATCTTATCAGACTCCATCACGATTACTTGCGGTGATGATACTACTATTCTCGTGACTGAAG
>DXKC01001941.1:0-11458 GCA_031170775.1 Cymbopogon citratus
AGAAGACAGGGTCCTTGTCCCGGAGGACCTCACGGGCCAACTCCGGTGAGGTGACAACGACTAGCAACTTGGAGCCCAGGCGGATGGAGAAGACAGGGCCATGCTTCGCGGCGAGGTCGGCGAAGCAGACGTGTAGGTTGAGGTGGATGAAAGGGAGGCTGCCCACAAGCGGTAGGCCCGTCGGCCCGGGCGGCAAGCGGCGGCTGGTGCGGAGTTGGCTGATGGCGAGATAGAGTACCGCAGGAAAAAGCAACGCAGCAGCATAGAAAAGGTTTGCTGGTGCCGTGGCCTCCATGGCTGGCTATAGTTAGCTGAGTGAGAAGCAGCTTGTGACCAAGTCGTAGTAGTAGCAGTAGCGGCGTCGATCGTATATACTTGGTGAGTTGCAGGCGACAAAAGCTCGAAACGTCAGCATCTTCTGGCAGGATGGGAAAAGGTATCGCACGATGTGAACAACGCAGATGCTATGTCCGTTGCTGTCGTCGTTTGCGTTTTGTACGTTATACTACTAGCAGGTGCTTTTAATTAAATTTTGAAGACCCTTGAGCTGTCTAAATTTGCATTGATTAATTATTTAGGTTAGTAAAAAAAATACTTTGTGCTTAGCGCTATTCTAGCCTGTCAACCCTATCGTCATCTCTTACTTCGGCATGCAACAAATCTTGGCCTCTTCCTCGAAACTATTAGACTACCCAATGTCACCCACTTGGACCACCCAACACAACCAGCCACCCCAAGGACCCTCAAGGAAGTCCTTCTTGCACCATGACGTGTTGCCTGTCATTAGACAACGGCTAACTTGCCTCTATAGAGGTGCTTCTGCTAGCCGCCTCTAAAAAGCAGATTTCTAAAGGCATCTGAAATTAGGAGCCACCTCTAGAAATTAATTTGTAGATGTAGATGCATTTTGAGCCGCATCTATGAATTATTGTCTAGAAATCATGAATTCAGGTTGAAAAAATAATAAAAGAAAAGCTACAAGTCATACGATTCTTAAGGGGTCTGCCACAAAAATATTGACATTTCTAGAGGCGGACCCTTTAAAAGGTCTGCCTCTGAAAATAGGCCTGGAGCCTAGGATGACTCATTATTATAGTCGCATATATGCAAGAGTTTGGGTTTCTCGTCTCTCACTTCCTTTCATTCTCTCATAGATTTGATCAAACTAGAACTTCCTTTCTTTGTGGCACGACATCGGGGCTTGGTGGCAGTGACTAGCATGGGAGCAGGATGGTCAATGCTAGCTGGTCAGGAAGCAAGGTCGGTGATGGCAGCATGCCGAGGAGCAAGCTCAGAAAAAACGCAATGGAAGGTGCAGAGGCCCCCACTGTATTTCATTAAGAAGAAAGTTATTCGTTCCGATCGCGACCCCCCATGGACCCTAGCTACGTCAGCAAGAGGATTTTTATATACCCCCAGCTTAAAATTCGCTCCCACGGAGATTTAACTCAAGATCTGAGGGGTGCCATCGGAAATCTCTGACCACTTGAGCTAGAGTTCTTTGACCCGAGGAGCAAGCTCAGCAACGGTGGACTGGGAGTAGGCTCGCAGGTGGACTAAAAAGTAGGCTCATCAGTGGCCTCATTCCTTTTTTAATCTACTTTCAAAGACAGATATTATAACCGCCACTACAAATACGGACTAATAGTGAAGACAGTGTTGAATGCCTGTACAAGGACAAAGCTGTCTGCCTGTGTCTGGAAATTTGTTTTGACCGTCTCTAAAAACCTTGAGTGGATGGCCAATTGATTCTCGAGGAATCTTTGTTGCTCTCTTGGAACCGACGTCGGTAAGCATCTTTATTTTGTACACAAGTTCCATGAGATTCGTACGTCGGTATCAGAAAGATGCTTTCACGAGGTTAACTTATTATACTAGTTAAATGAATAGAAGTATTTACACTATTAGCTTATCTATATTATAGTTGGCTAACTTGCTTCATTTTATTAATACATGATTTATTTTTCTCTAAAAGGTTAACCTCGTGTATCAGCTGCTGACTGTAAACTTACAACATAATTCTTTTCTTTCTCTGTTTTTCCACTGTGTACTTAGTTTTGTATCCTTTTAATATACTTGCTTTACCTAGACTACATATCTTCTTGTCCATCATTACACCTCAAACCCAGAAAGAGTGTCATTTTCTAAGAAGTCAAACGTTTTCAACTTCGACTAATGAAGGTCATGCCTCAGGTTTCTAAGACACTACATAACGCGAATAATGTAGCTCATATGAAGCTCATTTCATTCTATATATGGAACTTTTGTCATCTCTAGATCTCTGCATCTACTTCATGCAATTATCATGAAACTCTTCTGACCTAGAAAATATTAATATTTATAGTACATAATTGGTAAATCATATATTAAATATATTTTTCATAATGTACTTATTTGGTGAGATAATTACTAGTGGTATTTTATACAAATGAAGTCAAATTTAAGAAAATTTGATCACCACGAATTTTATAGCGACACTTTTTTTAGGACAATCTTTTTTTTTCGAAAGGACGGCAAAAGCTTTGTCGCGATTTCTATTAGACGAATAAAGGAAAAAGAAGGCAAGCGCCCCGCCCAGTTTTTTAAAGTGGAAACTGAGCGAAAACCACGAATACAATTGTGGAGGGTACCTTACTCCAACTGCACATATAGGTACCAAGACAACTCAACTCGCGCCACAAAGAGCGCCAACTCAACTCAACTCAGCTCCACACTTGGTCGGACTGAGACATCAACACAAGCCTCTAGCCATTAGAACTCGGTCGGATTGGGACATCGACACGAGCCTCCACTTTAAACCACTAGGAGCTCCACCATTGACGCAGCAAACTACTAAAAGCTAACAACAAAAAAACCTATAAACTAAACAACTAGAAGCAAAACTAAGCCTACTCCACCACAGGCACGAACCACGAACATGGAGACGGAGACGACGAACTAGCACTGCCCAAAGCCATCCTGACCTAGTCGAAATCCACAACGACGCCTTCAAGAAGGTTACGACGCCGAAGCGCCGCCGTCGTCCGTCCACAACCGGACTGGGTTCTCACCCATGGAATGTGCTGGAGACGCGATACCCTCAACAGGAGAACGACACCCGCAAGTGTCGCCGTTGCCAGGCTTTCGCCCAAGACAACCCCAGCACCGACTCAGACAAGAAATCGGGTCCCCGCCAGCCACCAAGACGTCGCTGCCGGCCATCCAGAAGAAGCCTCACCAGAGTAGACGCGCCGGCCACGCGAGCAGCCGCAAAGCTGCGACAGCACCCCGCAAGACCACTCGCCGAACACCAGCCTCCCGCCACCGCGAACGACCACCAACCGCCCGCCGAAGCCGTTGTCGCCGCCGACCACCGCCGTCGGCCGAGCCCCGCCACAGAACCGCCACCCCTTGGAGGCACCGGAAATGGAGCAAAGCCCCGGACCAGCACCCCCATGGAGGAGATGGCCTCCATCAATCTATAGGGACGCTTTATTTTAATTAAGACGGGTGAAGCGTTCGCTTTCTTTAGTACCGCATCTTGTCCATTACTCGCTTTCTTTATTACCCGCATCGGAACAGTAAGTCCATGCAACAAGCACAATCTTACTCGAGTCTAAACACACATGGTTTTGCTAAAAGCAGATTGCATGAGTAGGCCAAACACTAACATTGCATATGTTTATGCATAAATACAATATTTTTTGGCGACAAATGCATAAATACACAGGTCAAGTCTAGCAAGTGCAAGTGACCAATCACACCCATATTGTTCCCTTTTGCAAAAATGTGCATATGACCATGTACGTTGCACCTTTATTTGCACAAAGATAGATGAAGGATCAGAATCAAACACCACCACCGATCTAATATTATGTGTGCCTCTTGATGGCCTGAAGCTTGACTCCATGTTTGAAGTGGCGGACCACAATTCCAAACTGAAATTCCAAAGGGGACTCCATGCTGGGAGAGTGCCGGAACACGTACTGCCGGTAGAGGTGGATCAGAGTCAGTTTGATCTCCTGAATGGAAAACTTCTGGCCGATGCAAATCCTGGGACCGATTCCAAACGGGATGAACGCGTAGGGGTGCCTCTTCTTGTACTCATCGATCACCGGCAGGGTCGAACCGCTCCGGCCGGAAGAGCTGTGGGTCAGGAAAGTTGATGGGGTCTTTTGCCAGAACCCCCGGTGCCATCCACACCCATGTACCCTGCACAAGAAGACGGAAACATTTCCATCAGAAATAAAAATTCCTCCCAAATTAAGGTACAGCATGTTGTTATATGATGACATTTGTACCTTTTGGGAGGACATAGCCACCAATGTCCACCTTCTCAGAGGTCTCCCTCGCAACCAGTGGCGAGACCATGAAAAATCTCATCGATTCCTTCACCACCTGCATGTACATACCTAAAAAAAGATCAGGTTTGAAGACGTGAATGCAACACGTACTACAAACTAAAATATGGCACTAAAATATGGCATGCATTCGTGCTGGCCTGATCGATGTAGGGGAACTTGCTCTGAAGATCTTCCGCCGTGGGGACGCGGCCCGGAGGTCCGAACGTGTCTATCTCCCTCAGCAATTTCTCCTCCACTTTGGGGTGCTGTGCTGAGCGACCAGGTAGAGCACAGAGGACAGCGTGAACGCCGTCGTGACCGACCCAGCAAGAAGGTGCTCGTAGGTGAGGGCGCTCAAGTAGTCCGGCGTGAGCAGCTTTCGTGCCGATGCGTCGCTCTCGCTCGCGGCAAAGAACCACCGACAGGAAGTCTTTGTGCTGCCGGGATTGGGACGATGCCGCAGGTGGGGCGGCGGCGCGATCCCTCGCCGCCACCCTGTCGGCGACGATGATGGCGTCCATCATCCTGCAGAGCTCGCCGTTAACACGTTGGATCTCCCTGTCGGCAGAGCCGGGGATCCTCAAGAGCACCTGCTGTAACGGCTTCTGCAGAAAGGGCACGAACGTGCCGACGATGGTGGATAGAGACCCCGACAGGTCCATCTTTAGCGACGTGGTCGAGTAGATGTGCATTTTTATGAACTCGGATGACTTGTTCGCCGCCACAGCAGCTCGGCTGCTGTGACTGTCTTCTTCTTCTTGTTCTTCTTCCCGACCATTTCGTCGTCCATGGTTTCTGGTTAGGCCAAAGTCGGCGCCGAAGGCCGCATGCCCGATCACGTCAGTGGCGAGGCTGAGCGCAAGCTTGGAGAAGACGACCTCACTGCCGTCGTCCAGGTTCGTCGCCGCGCGCTCGACGAGCGACTGCATGCTCGGGATCAGCCCTGCCAGGTGCGATGGCTGGTAGATGGAGACGATGATGTTTCGCATCGCGGACCACCTTGAATCCCTGACAGACAAAACAAGCACACGAGCAATATTGATGCATTGAATTGAATGAATGCACGCATGCTTCTACAGTATATGTGTTTAGTTTAATTTTTGCACAGTTTTATTAATTAATCATGTGGATTTTCTTCTCATCTCTGTCCTTGGGTTAATTAGGATTTCCTGAGCTTCCTGACAATCATTTGTCATCCCATTGTACTTAAAACATTTTCTCTCTTAATATAAGAACACGCAAATCTTTTGTGCGAGTGATGAGAAAAAAAGCGAATGAAGAATACATGTATGGTCAAACAAATTCCATTGCATTAACTGCTGATTTAACAGCACTAGGAGCTAGGCAGTGTAGGAGCTTGCTTGCTGCTATACCTTGTCGCGAAGAAGCCTTTGAGATGGATCGGAGAGTTGGCGATGGGCGAGGGTAAGCTCCGGTTTGGCATGCTCTTGAACTTCTTGATGCCAACCTCGCTCTTTGCAAAGCTCTGCGTTGGCCACGATGATCAATGGCTGCCTTCCCATGTGAAACCTAGAGAGCATGCAGGCACGATGATCGATCAACGGCGCGGCGGTGAAAACCATAAAACTCTATGCAGGGCCCCGGGCCGGGACAAGCGACCTGCATGCGAAAGAAAAGAAGAGGTGCAGGAGCGAGCCATCAGTTCCTCGCCCACCTGAAGATAGGACCGTATTTTTTGGCGAGCAGGGGGAAGACGTACGTCTAGGCCATGTTTCGCCAATAGGTGGAGGTGTCCGATGAACGGCAGCGGAACAGGCCCCGGCACATATGCCGCACCTTCCAGGAAGGCTCGTACAGGTACACACAACCACCAGGAACCCAATGGCCATGGCCGCCAAGGTGAAAGTGAACTCCGCCATTACACCCAGAACAACAGCGCTTACCAACATCGTCTTCTGCCTCTCCAGCTGCTTGGACTTCAATCCAAGTCTAGTCTAGAAGACGTACGCGTGCGGCCATTTCAGAATCTCGTACGCCCCTTGCTGTCACTTAGATTTATACATACATAGAGATATGTATATATACACACGAGTTAGCCGCCCTAATCGCACTCGCTGTCGCACGGATTAATTAATTAATTAAATTAAAGTTTGCAGGTAACGGTAACTGGTACGAGGAATCAGAATTGCTTTTCAAAACTTACTAGCAAACGTGTGTTGCAACGGGAGGAAACACATTAACATGTCTTAGTCCAGTAAGCAATTGAATATGTTTTTAAAAAAAATAAATAATTATAATTAAACATGTTCTAAGATCTTTATTCTCATTTATGAAATAAATAATTCTTTCAAAAAAAATAAACATCAATGTGCTGTTAAACATGTTAAATCTATACTTCAATATTTAATTGCTAAAATTTCGATCGGCCCTATAATTTTCTATGTAACTTACAAGTTTGATATTTTGAAAGAAAAAGAAAAGGAAAAAAGAGCTAATTTGTATATATCTTGACCTAGTCCAGTTGCACAAAAGGCCCATGTGCAGCAGTAGGTGGCCCAACCTAGGCTGAACTTTTACATTAGGAATCCTCAATTTCTTTCTCTCTCATACTTTTACATCTGGAACCCTGTATTTTTTTATTTTTTTTCTTCCCCTTACTTCATACTACGTCGGACAGGAGGCCTACGTACGGACAACAAAGGGGAGTCCGCGGAAAAAAAAGTGACGGTGGCGGACAGAATTTTAGGAGGTGGAATTAAATTTCTTTGTTTTATTATTATATCAAGACAGGAGGCCTACGTACGGACAACAAAGGGGAGTCCGCGGAAAAAAAAAAGTGACGGTGGCGGACAGAATTTTAGGAGGTGGAATTAAATTTCTTTGTTTTATTATTATATCAAAACTTATATCCTCGCAGTTCTTGTCGAAGGGAGTCGCGATCTCCATGATGTCAACGTTCGTGGTGTTTGTTGAGGCCATTCAGACCAGTAGAGGTATCTTGGTATGGCCAGTTCTGCTGCCATAATTTCTATGTGTGCTAATTTTGCTTGTTGTTTCCCCCTCGCATTGGGTACTCTGAGAATATTACTGTGCTAGTTCTCTTTGGGCGGGCTTCTTGGTAGTCTCCTTCAGCCTTCAGCCTTTTTTGGGCTCATCCTCTTTCTTTTCTTGTCTGTTCTCATAATTGTATGTTTTCCTATCGTAGCAGTTTTTAAAAGATTGGCAGTCTACCGTCTTGTGTCCTGATCCTGGATGAATCTAAAAGGGCATGTTCTCGAATTCTTTCATTCTCTCTGCTTTGTAGTTACCATTGTTGTTGTAATTGTTGTTGTGATTGCTGTTGTAGTTGCTATCTTGTTGCCTGTTGCCACCACCATGTTTTCTTGTCTTGCAAAAATTCTCATATGTTCCTTCTATCTTGGTTGTCTCTGTTTTCGTTGAACCTGTCTCGGGTTCTTTCTTCTGATATTCAGTTTTTCTACAGCTCTTTTGAAATCTTCATTGCAAAAATCTTTAAACTGTCATCTTGAGATATTCAGTTGCTAAAAGCCTCTGTCACTTCTCTGTCTGTAATATCATGGACTTGTAATCTTCTGTAAAATTCTCTTAGGGTTTCACCCCTTTGTTCTTTTAACCCTTTCAACTCTGCAGGTGTCATCAGATGAATAATGATTCCCATAAAGTTGTTGCAAAAAACCTCTTTGTAAGTCTTTCATATATCTGATTGATCCTGGCCTCAATTTATCAAACGATTGTAAAGGCATAGCTTTGAGAGCCATATGAAAGAATAATGATTTGATGTCATCATCTCCTCCAGCTAATTCGATTGATTAAGTAAACTCTACGCCATTGTCTTGACTTTCAATTATTATTCCTTTTATTTATTTATTTACTTACTTACTTACTTACTGCATAGTTCTTTTTTTGCCTAATTGGGAACATATCCAGTGGAAACCATAAACTTGTGCAAACCACAACAAAAATATATGCTAAATTCACCCAAAAAAATCACACTTGTAGATGATATGATGATACATAGCCTTGTAAAATATCTTGTCCAAACTCGACTTCGTTTGTGAGATATGAAAATAACAAATTTTAAGAAAAAAAACTGTGCAAATGATTTGTTAGAAATTTGTTTAGCCGTGGGGAATATAGTTTCCTAACTAAGTATATGCAGGTCCTGCGTTCGGCCAGTCTAGAACAATATTTTTGGTCCCTGTATTTCGAATATTTATCTTAATTAATATTTTGTTTACTCATTCCTGCGCTGTGCATTCACCAATCACCACAATGCAAAGGGCCAACTGCGGTGCCAGCTGCCCAAGTGTGCAGAGCGCGCGTCAGCTGCGGAGCCAGCCGGCTGATCACAATTTACGCGCGAGCCGCATAGCAGCAGGCCAGCCCACGTGCAGGAGCAAAGCTCGGGCGAGCGCCGGGCCGCCGGCCCATGTTTTTTGAAAAATCATTGGTGGGGCACGCCGGCGCTCCACGCCTATGCGTGTCGTCGTTGTTTCGCCGTCCGCTAGCTGTCGGAATCGACCGTTTCGCTGCACGTTTAATTAGAATGCTAGGACAACTCAGTGGAGCAGCAGGCAGCACGCAGCAGCAGCTGTTGGCTGTTGCTGTAGTCCTCCAACTCCAAGCAAGCAAAGTGGCATTATTTGGCTTGAGCTCCTTGACTTGGTAGGTATGCGGTCATTTACATGGGAAAGATGCTTCTTCCCGCTACTGCCGGCCTCGTCGTTTATGACCGACCGGATATGCCAGCCGTTGGGCCGAGGGTTTGGACAAAACCACATCTTTGTCCATGCCCAAATCCATCTCCCAGTTATATATATACCCCCAGTTTGCACCCTCCCCAAATCCAAACTCATTTCCCCGGAAGGACGACCCATACCTTTAGGTAATTGCCCTGGCAGCGCTGATGCTTAGAGAGTTGCCACCTAGATCTCTTATACTACTATTGCATATATCTCCTATAGTACCACAAAATAAATTAATTTAGTACTAAGCAAACAAAGGTATCAGCAAATTATCTAAAACTTGTCACCTATATTATTTCTTTAAGGATAGATTGAGGAGAAGGAGGTGTCTCTTTTATTTAGGAGAATTGTTCTTCTTTCAGGAGTTCTCTTAAAAATTATATAGGTATACTAGAAGATAGCATCTCCATCAACCAAAATGCTAATTTTTAGATACAGGAGATTGAATAAAATATCTCGTGGAGACGTTCATATTAGTTGGTAAAACTCATGCCTTTGGTTTGTGGTCCTTCTGTTCACATGTTGGTGGTGTTGCCTAATTAGGTCTAGCCGCATGCTTAGTATCTCCACCAGTTTTGCATGGAGGTACTCAATATTTATTTTTTTGGATATTGGGGGACCGGCTACAACAGTAGCACAACATCTCGTGTTCATACATTAACTTTCTCGTGTTCATACTTTGCGTTCATACTCTTGAACTTATACAACCATCTAGTGTTCATCCTGCGTTCCAAGGGTGGGTGGCCCACTTGTCACCTAAAGCACGCCTTGGTCACCTTGCTATTCATGGGTGTTACATGGTATATATTAGGATTATTTTACAACGTACATGATGTAGTAGCACATAGTCATATATTTTAGGAGAACTGAAGATGTTTGTCCGCATTTGTGCGGTCTTGTTCAGGAGCAATACAAATCGGGCTTAGGCAACCTTGACTTTGGTATGATCATCAGTGGCGTAGCCTTCTTTATCAGGAGTCCGAACTTCTCAGACAGGTCCAGCTCGGCACCCTGCGGCAGCTTCCAGTCGAACGCCTGCAGCAGCATGGCTAGCGAATACGTAGTCATCTTCTCGGCCATGGCGATGCCGGCACATATCCTCTTCCCGGAGCCGAAGGGGAAGTAGTCGAACTGGCTGCCTGTGAAATCCCACCTGCGGCCGCCTTCGTCCCCACTGAATCTCTCAGGGCTGAACTCTAGAGGCTCACTCCAAACCAGGGGATTCCTTTGGATGGCCCAGACATTGATGAAGACACGGCAGCCCGCTGGGACGTGGAACCCGCCAATCGTCGAATCCTCGCTCGGTGAGTGCGGCACCAGGAGGGGGAGTGTTGGGTGTAGCCTGAGCGTTTCCTTGACCACCATGCGGAGGTAGTGGAGCTAAGAAATCTGGGACTCCTCTACGATGGCATCCCTACCCACGACCTTGTCCAACTCTTCTTGCACTTTCTGCACAACTTGAGGCTTTTGTATCATCTCTGCCATGGCCCATTCCACAGTATTTGACGTGGTCTCAGTCCCGGCGGTCACCATGTCCAGCTCATATGTGATTATTGTAAGTGATATATCGAACTTTTTTCTTTTTAGAAAAAAATGAATTGACAGGAGACCTGAGTGTTATTAGAAAGTACTACGATCGGGAACAGAACAAATGTGGTGCCGCACTCACCTAACCATGCTAGCTCATGTCATGCCCGCCACACACCCATATATATGCTGCATGCTACGGTCACCTTTCGGCAACTATGGCCCTGCTGTGTTTTCCAAGGAAGATGATGCAAACCAGAAGAGTGTGGAACTAAGTGCGAGTAAATGGCGAGAAATAGCATGAGCTCCCTCCTCGATGTGTATAGAACCTAGGTGTTAGGGGTAGGGGTGACTGCATGCTACCCCCACCTTATAAAAAGACTCAACACTTTATAAGTCTGAGGGTCTACTTTGTAATTACATGGACCAAAGGGGTCCGATGGAAAATTCCCTCCCACCTTCTATAAGTATGGAACCAAAGGGGAAGGGGAAGAGGGCCTTCCCGCTTCCCACATACCTCTACAATTTTCTCATTTCTGACTGAACTAAGTCTGACAGGAGCGGGTTAAGAAATAAAAAAACCATTTTTTTTTGTATTTTTGTCACTGTTAAGAAATGTTTTTTTAACGGTGACAAGTCTGATACGCAATTAATATGCTATTGAAACTTTATATTTTTTATAGTATCTAAACGATCTCAATTGAAAAAAAAAACTCAGAACTATGAATGTGTAGATCTTAGCGGGAGCTATAATTTTCATATACAAAATATCTTTGTAGATAACATATAACAAAGATTTTATGGTTAAGTTTTGTATGTTACTAATATAATACTAAAGCTTTATAAATTTTTTAAGCATCTAAACAGTCTCAGGTGAAAAAA
>DXKC01001948.1:0-10391 GCA_031170775.1 Cymbopogon citratus
TTGGCTCTTTTCCCCTGGCATTCCACGGAGCTATCGTACAACTGGTCAGATGCCCATGGACCAGCACGTACCTACAATGAAAATGATGTTCACTTAGAGAAAACCACCGCGCTAACCGCCAATTTGAGTGGCCTGAAACTGAAAGGAAGCCGTACACGTACTCTACTCTGGAGGAGTCCCACAGAAATATGCGGTGCAAGTACTCCTGGTTGTTCTAAATTTCCATTCAACCAAAAACGAGAAGGAAATAAACTGCATTTAATAATTCACCAAAAGTCCAAAACTTATGAAATTGATTAGAATTAAACCCTATTACTACCATGGTGATGATCATACTTTCTTATTTTCACATGCATTTTGATGGTTGGAGTTTATGTTCATACTTTCATTATTTTCATTCATATACTTTCATTTCAGAGTCATGGCGAGTCAATGTCTCAAATTGTTTCATCTTTTGTATCATTCATGAGCATCTTTCGTACTATGTTCAAAAGTTGTAAACATATATAAAATTTTGTTCTCTATGTGTCTATGTGATGATTACTTAATTGTGCAAGCAACGTGTGTGTTGTTCCTAGGCTTCATGAGACGCATATAGGAGACTATAGAGGTTACTCTGCTTTTAAGCCGGGTTGTCTAGAGGATGATAATAAGGATCGAGGTCATTTAGACGATTCTCGTCGGGTGATACCAACAGTCCTAAAAATGATTTTTAGAGATGGTACTTCTCTGAAACAATCGCTCGTCTGAAATGACGACCCTCTTTGAAAAAAAATAATAAAACCTAAAAAAATCATTTCTAGAGTAGTATATACTAGTAAGAGTAGTGATGATCAATGACAAGAGGCTAGAGATGGATCTGCACATACAAATCCATGGCAACATGACCTTCAGTCCTTATCTTATTATATTTTCCATTGTTAAAATGTCAAAAATACAAATGGCTCAATCCAAACATAGGATCAAAACAAAAACGGCAACTCTAGATTACTAATTTATTTCAAAGTATCAAGTCACAAAAAGTTGAAATCTAGCTGCCATGAGTGTCATTACAATCATTCTACTCTTTCCATCTAGACACGAAGAAAAGTTAAATTATAGTACAATTTTTAATCAACAGTTAATCAAGTTATATGCAAGTTTAGTACATCAATAATCAATATTTTTTGTGTTTTTAAAATGGTATTGGTTTTTTAACAATTAAACTCATATAACAAGAGAAATTCATATTTTATTGATCTTTCCAATGACCAAATGCGTTTATCATTGGAAGGAATACTTATTACTAAATCAGTTCTAAATTATAAGATGCTTGAATTTTTTTGGGCTCCGTCTTATTCAAAAAATTATACAAAATATCACATATTTGGTTTTTTTAATAAATATTCTTCTAGAGAGTAACTTAAATTGACTTGACAACAACTACTAAAGCTTAAGAGCGATGTGAGTGATTGAGTCGAATACCGCAGCTCAATTAGCCATGGAAATAAGAAAAAATAGTAAAGGGCAAGAGCTTTCTAGAATGAAAATCTGCCGTGGCTGATCTGTCACCACACAATTGGCAGGAAAGGGATAAGAGGGAAAACCTCATAAAACGCAACCAAAACCTTTTCTCTTTTCTCCACTACTCCCTGCCAGTCACCAGAGTACACACTCGTCAAGCCATGGCCACCTCGGTCACCGCCGCGGCCGCATTCGCCGTTTTCTCGGCACCAAGAAGCCTCCCGCAGCCGCCCCGACAGAACGTCGTGTCGTTCTTCGTCGGGGCGGTGCGCGCGCACCGCCGGTTGGTGGCCGTGGCGGCCAGCTCGCCGGCCACGCCGCCGGATCTCGCCAACAAGGTGTCCGAGAGCATCAAGCAGGCCAAGGAGACGTGCGCGGATGACCCGGTGAGCGCCGAGTGCGCGGCGGCGTGGGACGAGGTGGAGGAGCTCAGCGCGGCCGCCAGCCACGCGCGCGACCGGCAGAAGGGCGTCGACCCGCTCGAGGAGTACTGCAAGGACAACCCCGAGACGGACGAGTGCCGCACGTACGAGGACTGAACCGCGCGAGAGCTGCCTTCATTCCGCCATCGCTGTCGCTTGATCTGGCTAGCTTGGCATGATGGCAACAGACATGCAATGGATGATGGTTCTGCCCCCCTTCGTCACCTTTGGCGTTTGAGTTTGGTTTCTTCGTTCTTTTAGTCTGGCTTGGTGTGGAATAAAGCAACGTTTGTTATTTACAAGAAATCTTTAGGAGCTCCTACTGTAACTCCAAGGTAAGATGCAATCCTTAGAAATATATTTGATGGTGTGCTTCTAGTACTTGATGATTATACTATGTGCAATTCTGTAAAGTATCGCAGATTTAAAACGTCTTATTATAGTTCAATATGTGTGTGAATATTGAATAATACTGCAAGTCCGAAATATGGGACGGATGTTTGCTTTATCTTCATTTTTTTTAGAAAAGTTTGCTTTATCTTCATAAAGCAGGGGAAACCTTTTATTTTAAAAAAGTTTTTGGGATGTGAATGTTTACTCTGTATGTATCCAGGTGAAAATATTCACTATCACACTTTTTTTTTGGTGCATTGCTTTCTATTTCTGCTTTCTAAATAGTACATGCACAGAAGGGAATAAAACTGAAATTCAGGTGAAAAGCTTCTCTTCCACGCCCCAATTTTAATTAATATTAACATTTCTTCTACTATACCAGAGGTCACTTTGGTATAATTTCTAAATATAATTAGTGTAGATAAAAATTCGAGCTGGAGAAGGAATATACAACCCGATTCTTACAACACATTTTAATCTAGGAGTAAAATTGTAAAACATCTGAATTCGTTTTTTCTTAGAAGCTCACAAAAAATGAGTGTAAGAGGGACCCTTTCACCTGAGCATGATATTGCAAATCTGATTGATCTTACATGGCAGCATCATATCAGTTCTTTGTGTCTGAACCAAAGATACATGAGTAAGGTGAAACCAAAGACACAGGCGAAAAAGGGCAAAATAAAACTCATGCCTGGGTCTGAGCCCTAAACACCATTTATTTCGTTCGATTATTTGTATAGATGTTCGAATATGCTGACAGTTAGGACTGAGAAGAGCTCATTTCCCAGAAACCAATTTCCAGCTCGAGTACCCGGATGAAGGCCTCTTCAGCACTCTTGACAGCATCAGCTGGTGCATTAGCCAAGCAGCGATCCACGATGCTCTGCAGAGACTGGCAGTACTGTCTGAACCCAGCGTTGCCCCATCTCTGGCAGGTGCCCAGGAGCTCCGGTGGCGTCTTATTGCCATCTTGTATACAGAAACCGAAGCTGTCCTGGTACACGGTTTCAATTATCCAGAAGCTAGTTACAGCAACAACATAGCTAACCTCTGGATCAGTAAAGCTCTGGAGAAACCTGGCAACAAGGTTAATCCCGGTTATAGATCTTCAGTTATGCTATTGTGTAGGAATTTCATAATTGTTTGAACGAGATGAACCTGTGGTACTCTAAATTGGCTTTTAAGGGAGAAACACTTGCTAGATCTAAGCCCCATCTGATAGCTTCATTCTTGAACCAAGAGATCTCATCACTGATAGAAGCTATTCCACCCAGGATAATTTCCATGTCCGAGCTGTCTTCTTGCTTGCAGCATTTGAGCAATACACTTGCTATAAATGCAACAAATTCCCTTACAAACAGATAGTCCTGGCTCTAAATATGGCAAAGAAACCAGTATATTTATTTTTTCCACTCATGGTATTCATAACCAAAATGAAATTTCTTTAAGAAAATAATAGCAAATTAATCATACATATAGACAACTGTAAGCTCCCCTACTGCTGTTCCATATCCTATAGGACTAGAGAAAAATGCTTTCAAATAGAAAAAGAACCCTGTATTTGTGTTTTTGTTTGTTTGATAAATACCAGTAGAGGGGAACCCCCTCCTGTTTTCCTAAAGAAAAAACTAGAAAGAGAACCCAAGATCATTAGAGTAACTCTTATTTTTATTATTAGTTTTATTTTGCCTTCATGATTTAAAGCTCCATTTTAAAACACTAATTTATTGTTATCTTACTAGCAACTCCAAAGACACACAACGAGAACTTCACTGCATCAGTAGATGGGGGAAATAGGACTGAGACTGACCAGCCAGCGCTTGAAGGCAGACATGTCGACGGTACCGTCGCGGATGGAGACGGTGAACGGGTGCCGGGTGGCCCGCTCGTACATCTGCTGGTGTTTCTCCAACCACGCCGCCGTCGTGGCCGTCTCGACCCCACCGCCGTCCATCGCCGCCGTGTGGGACTGGGACTGTGATTGCTGAACCGGGGCTCTTCAATGTTTTACCAATGAGGCAAAATTGCCGCCAAGCCCTTCGATGTATCCTCACCTTACGTTTCAGTCCTCTGATAAGGCTTCATCAACAACATTAATTTTCATCTAAACAACATTATTATTAAATCGAGTCTTGATTTGCAGCTGAAACGCTGGGTAATCCCACTGATCATTGGGGCCACTGCAATGATGTCCTCACCTGTCAGTCACATTACAACAATGCCGTGTTTTGGAAGGCAACACGCGGCGGCAGCGAAGAGAACGCAGCGACCATTCCCTACCTCTTTTCTTTCCTTGCCTTGTCTCTCTCGTTTATTCCTCCCTCTCGCTTCCGGTCTTCCCCTGTTCCTCCGGTCGACGCGAGGGAGCGGGAGGTTGGCCCCTAGGCAGGGTTAGATCCTCGCGGCGCTCGATCCGGACGGTGGCTGGGCGAAGATGTTGGACATACAGAAGCGGCGCGTGCGGCTGCTGCTCCTCATCACGGGCGTCCTTGCGCTCAGCATGACCGGTTAGTTTTCCGGTCGCGAATCTTTTCCTTCCTGTGCAATTTCACGTGTTAGTTTCCGACGGAGATCTGTGGGCGATTTTTTTGTTCGTCTAATACTCTAATTGCTGGGGGAGTGGTTGTTTCTTTTATGCAGAAACGCGAATTTGCTTGGTTTTTGTTGTGGGTAGTGATGCATTTAGGCTAGGCTAGTCAGTCGGTAATTGGTTCCTAGGGATAATTTCTTCTGTCAGAATTTGCCTGGTTTAGATTGATGTGGATGGTGGGATTTAAATTCCGTTTTGCTAAGTTTTTCGCTGCCATTGTTGTGAAGTTGTGATTGTGGGGTTGCGATCCTGCAAAGAAGTTCTGTGTAGAGTTATTCAGTAAGTCATAGATTTGTCAGAACGATCTGATTATGTTCGCTCATAATACATTTTGCTGCAATTCAGCAGAAATACATAAAATCGGAAGCTAACTACAACTCTACAAGTCTACAAATGTCAGCAGCTCAGTGTGGGTTTGAATATTTGTTAGCATTGGTTAGTGCACACTAATAAGATGGCGAGCACAAGATATCAGCCTAGCCCTAGCAATACAAGCAATTAGTCACCACATCCAAGAAGAAGCATCTAGGAAGTAGCAATACAAGCAATTACTCAAAAGGAGGTATGATGACATGCAAGTTAGAGGATTTACTATAGTGATGTTCCATACTGTTCAAGTGCACAGCTTCAAATGCTTTTATCATGGGCTAAGAACTACTTGTGAAAATAGCCGTGCTCAGGATTTGGGCTTCTCTGGAGACTAGATGAAGTTATTTCCAGCCACAACAAAAGTTCAGAGGATCATTTCGTTGCTTACTAAAGTCATTCCAAACAGCAAATTTAATAGATGGATTTGAGACCTTAGGACTACAGCAAATCTGAGACATACCACCTCTGTGAGTTTATAGCAATTGATGATACAAGTATAAAAATAAAATCAGTAAAACAACAAGAAATATGGAAGTGCAGAAGTTGTAGGCGAAAGTATATGAAACAACCCACTAGCTCTGCTTTTGATTTAAAGAAGTTAGAGCTTCTGAGTTCCATATCCTATAGGACTAGAGCCAATTGTCATATGTTCAAATAGGGTTTCCATAGTGAACAGAAATAATTAGGTAGCTTATAAGTTCTGTAGAAAACCAGTGAGATTTCAATTTTACAAGTTTCCCTGATATCTTCGTACTGAGCATTGTGCGCTCTATTGTTGACTAGCCTTAAGTAATGGATTCACAAGCAGACATTCCGTATGCATATGCCAAATAACCCAACCAGAAGTCTTAGTATTGTCAGTAGCCGGTAGCATAGGTACACTTCACTCAAGAACTAGGAGAGTGACAATGCATTGTGTTTCAATTGGGTCGGTAATGACTGATAATTCACTAGATTGTAAATTTGTTGGATATGACGAATAGTTAATTGCACAAGTTTACCAATTTGCTTTATGCGATCTCAAGTTCCAGTTCCATGTTGTCATAACCATAGTTGAGTATGACAGATTGATAATTCAATATTGAAAGCCATTATTGCATTGATGTTGGTTCCTCTTTCAATCTCTAAATTAACTGATTCTAGATATTCATGGTTTCAGATTAAAGCAAACCTTGTTATATCCTTGGAATGACCCCCATTCGCTTGTACTTTACAGCTGAGAAGTTCAGGGAACTTGTTGGAAAGGAGGCCGCATCAAAGAGTGGTCAATTCACATTCATGACCTGCTTTGACATGGGCTCTGGCAGCCTTGCATGCACAGCAAAGGAGGGTGTCAAGTTGTACGTCAACAACATCCGAAGTAGACACTTGGAAATGGTGCGGCAGCGAGCCATGGAGAAAGCTTTAGCTGATGCTGTGACACAAGGCCTAACACCTAGTGAAGCAGCCAAACAAGCTCAGAAGATTAGTGCAAAAGCGACAAAAGCTGCTGCTCGTCAAGCCAATAGGATATTGGGGCCAATAATTTCTTGTGGTTGGGACTTCTTCGAAGCAATGTACTTTGGCGGAAGCATGACAGAAGGTTTTCTCCGGGGCACTGGCACCTTGGTTGGAACTTATGTGGGTGGTTTCCATGGTGAGGAGCGATTTGGGAAGTTGGGATATCTTGCAGGAAGCCATCTAGGAAGCTGGGGTGGAGGAAGAATTGGATTGATGATTTATGATGTCATAAGCGGTCTGAAATATATGTTTCTGTCTATCCAGCCTGAGTATGAATCGTCATCATATGCTTCAGAAGATGGTTCAGAATACACAGAAAGTTATACAAGCCGAGAGGAGTCAACATACTATGAAACATCAGAGGAAAAGCAGGAAGAATCAAAATGGTTTGGTTTGTTCTGAAACTGTGAACCGAAATGTTGTGTCTTAGGGGCGAAGCAGGTAGTAGCTAAGTGTTGCACCCCCTGAAAAATGTGAACACAGTGGCTTTCACTAAAATTTCACCATATATGTACCCACGAGGCAAGTGTACTCACTATTCACTAATTTGCTCTAGCTTCGCCAGAGTTATACTGGAGCACAGAAACAGTTAGCTTGTTTTGTTATACCTGTCTGAATGTTTAGCTTCATTTTGTAAGGTTACATAGATTAGGTATGATTCTTCTTTGTAATTCTTGTTTTGGCTACTGTGTATATAGAAACATATGGAGCGATTCTTGAGGTTGAGCAGAATGCACTACAAATACAAATAGCAGCAATACTGAACCACTTACGGAAAGTTATGAGGGGTATCCTCTTGTTAAAAAATGTTGGGGAGGTGGTCTCTAATGTTTGTTCTTGCTTTGTCTGCCAGTACTTTTTTGACAACTTGATGCTGCGTCTTCAATATTTGATTCGTGCTTTGTCTGCCAGATGCAACTTGACATATATGGTTACCTTTTCAATTACCGAAGACTGTTCTGAAGGGTGTGTTAACTGAATTGCTTGACTTGTGCAACAGAAGTGCAGGCTCCAAGCCGCAAAAATTTGTTGCAAAATTTTGCCCCATAAGATGCAATTTGTACCTGGTAGGCTGATCAAATTTGAAAGACAGGCTATGCAGATGTGACCCTGAGATCTTCACATCGCTGTGAGCATGAACGGACATTGGGATTCGGCAGGACGAGAATAAACAGGTGGATTACCAACCAATCATTCGGCCGCGGCTCATCCTAGTGCTCGGTGCTCGCCACATGCACATCAGCACCAGTAAAGCCATCGCACTACCTGGGAGACAAATGGGCGGTGGGGGAAGAAACGACGACCCTCTCATGTTGGCTCATGCATGAGTCAGGACGGAAAGTTTTCCCCAAGAAAGTGCCAAAGATATATTCAAATGATAATTGGAGCCTTAATAAGCACAAAAAATAGGACACATTTCAATACGGGTACTTTTTTGTGGTAAGCCATCCAGGGTTTAATTGACACCATCTTGAAATGCAAGATTTACTTGACACGTATGGTAAATTTTTTTTATGAAATTCGTGCAAGTCGTGTGTTTCAAACAGAGAAGAACAGAAATATCTTCTGCCTCTCTGCACTGACGGAACACTTTGAGCATCAGCTACAGCAAGTCTAAAAGCTAATCCCCTACGCTATCTGTATATACAAAGACGGAAGCGCGACCCCCAAAAAAAAAAAATCATGTCCTCCATCTCAATCCTGCACAGATCCTGCCTCCGCCTAGGTCTGCTGCCGTTCTCACCTCTGCGTGCTCGCGCCACCACTCTACGCCTTCCCCTTCCTCAGCCGCGGCGGCATCTCCACCCGCCCCGCCGGAGCGCCATGAGCTCTGCAGCGTCCAGGCTGTCGCACATCGCCGCTGCCACCGGCGGCGCGGGCGGGGAGTCGAGTGAGTCGCCGCCGGCCGCATCCGCCGCGGCCCAGGAAGACGATGGTACGTCACGCTCGCTCGGAGCGATCGTTGCGTTGAGCTGTTGATGCAACCGTATCTGTGGGTTTTAGTGGATTGGTGGGTGGGTCGATGGTGGCGAGATTGGAGCTCTGGTTGACTTTATGCGCCGTGATTGGTCGATTGGATAGGCTAATGCATGTTGCTGGTGAAATTACGCACAAGTCGCTCTGTTCATCTTTTTACAACTATAAACATAAGCTTTTGGTTTATGGTTTATTTAAGTTGTGTAGTGTATGAAGCTTAACTTACTTTGCTTGGTCTGTATGCCGAGCGATCATATCTTTAGTTGCCAATGAAAGGATATGGCTGGTTCTGTTTAAAGTTTCTAAACCACAGTATTAGCCTATTAGGCTACACTCATATTCAGCTGGCCTTAAGTCTTGTTTTACGGTTCTATCCTGTAGTTGTTTTGGGAACCGAATAGCCTACTAAGAATAGTGAAACTTATCTTGGGACTGTCTTAACTAATTTTGGACGCTGATGTTTTTTATTGTTATAGAAACAATATTAGCTCTAACACAGTGGGGAGTTGAATGAAGCCAGATTTTTGGGTCTGAGCCAGAGTGATAGACAATTGTAGTATTGTGTTGCTCATCACCGGAGCAAATAGTCTACTAGATTATTTTTTAGGCGAGTTGCGCATCATTGCATTAGAAAGAAGAGTATTTAAAGTACAACACACGCCCAGCCACCAACACCGTCGACTTACACTCATGTCTAATTCCAAGCGCGCCACAAACAAAAACCAAAACAACAAGCACTTATAGATCCCCCCAACAGGACGTAAAGGACGTACCCAGTGCCGTAGGCTCCCGCACTGTGGGGAGATCCCCCAACAATGCTCAGAAAATGATACAAAGCTGGACCTCATCTGTAGTGAGCTGCATGACCCACTTGATGCCAGGCGAAATGATGAGATCCCATTAACACACAATCATTTCGATGTTTCCAAATTATCCAAGCACCAAGAGTGATAAAAAAATTCAGTCCAGTCTCCATAGAGCTTGTCACCATGTTAATTGTCTTGGACCACCAATCGTCAAATTCTAGAGTGGGTGGATTACTGGATTGTCATGACAAATCTGGGTGGCCAAAATGTATATGCAGCAAGGGATGTTGAGAAGATGCAAGTGGCCATGATGTGGTGGATCATGTCACTTTCCTGATGATCTGCTGTACAGAATGGTTATGGACCACTAACCAAAGGAAGAACTGGCATTTATTGGGAGTTGGGAGTCCATGATTTCCATATCAATTTCCATGGCTCAAAGGGGATGTATCCTAGGCAAAAATCCACATAGGTTGACTTTGGGGGCGCTTGGTTACCTGCCTCTACTGGCCACGCCACAGGTGCGGCGACACCGAGGTGAGGTGCATAAAATAGCCGCCACAATCTGTGGCAAGATCAGTACCCATTTGAACTGCAGATTTTTGTGGTCACCTGCGTTCAATCGTCAACCAAACATCTAAGTGAATTTTTGTGGCGTGCCCCAACTGTGGCATGGCTTTTGGTGGCTGGGAACCAATCTGTGGTATTAGGATTTCTGTAATGGTGTTCATCCTGTACATCATGTTGTATCTCCTCCTCAGCTGCTACGTCCCATATTTTAAGGTGTCACAAGAATTGTATCATCAAGAGATCTCTTTGGATGTCCTGGGC
>DXKC01001950.1:0-10160 GCA_031170775.1 Cymbopogon citratus
AGCTTCGACCACCCCACGGACACGTGGCTCCCCGGGGCTCGGCTCGGCTACGACAGGGCCCGCGGCGTGCACAGCTTCCTCACGTCGTGGACCGACTCAGAGAACCCGGCGCCCGGCGCTTTCTCCATGGAGATCGACACGCGCGGGCGGGCCAAGTTTGACCTGCTCGCCGGCGGCACGCACCAGTACTGGACGACCGGCGTGTGGGACGGCGAGGTGTTCGCCAACGTGCCGGAGATGCGGTCGGGCTACTTCGACGGCGTCCCGTACGCACCCAACGCCAGCGTCAACTTCTTCAGCTACAAGAACAAGATACCGGGCATCGGCAACTTCGTGCTGGAAGTGAACGGGCAGATGCAGCGGCGGCAGTGGAGCCCGGAGGCAGGCAAGTGGATCCTCTTCTGCTCCGAGCCCCACGACGGGTGCGACGTCTACGGCTCGTGCGGGCCCTTCGGTGTGTGCAGCAACACCTCCAGTGCCATGTGCGAGTGCCCCACGGCCTTCGCGCCGCGGTCGCAGGGGCAGTGGAAGCTGGGGAACACGGCCTCAGGGTGCGTGAGGCGGACCAAACTGGACTGTCCCAACGACGGCTTCCTGAAGCTACCGTACGCCGTGCAGCTTCCGGCTGGCGGCAAGGCAGAGGCGGCCGGAGCCCGGAGCGAAAAGATGTGTGCTCTCTCCTGCCTGCGAGACTGCTCCTGCACTGCCTACGCCTACGAGGCTGCCAAGTGCTCCGTGTGGAAAGGCGAGCTCGTCAACCTGAGGACACTCCCCGGCGATCAAGGCATCCCGGGGGCCGTAGTTCTTCACGTCCGTGTCGCGGCCTCGGAGGTGCCACCGCCTGCGCCGCATCATTCCTGGAGGAAGTCGATGGTGATCCTTAGCAGCTCTGTGTCTGCCGTGGTCCTACTCCTGGCGGGCCTCATAATTGTCGTCGCGGTGGCGGTGGTTCTGCGGAAGCGGCGGGGGAAGGGCAAGGTGACGGCGGTGCAGGGCTCGCTGCTCTGTTCGACTACCAGGCCGTGAAAGCGGCGACGCGGGATTTCACGGAGAAGCTCGGCAGCGGCAGCTTCGGCTCGGTGTACAAGGGGACTCTCCCCGACACGACGCCCGTGGCCGTCAAGAAGCTGGACGGCTTGCGGCAGGGCGACAAGCAGTTCCGCGCCGAGGTCGTCACCCTCGGCATGATCCACCACATCAACCTCGTCCGCCTCCGCGGCTTCTGCTCCGAGGGGAACAAGAGGGCGCTCGTATACGATTACATGCCCAACGGCTCGCTGGACGCGCACCTGTTCAAGAACAGCTCGAGCTCCAAGGTCTTGAGCTGGGGCCAGAGGTTTGGCATCGCCGTTGGCGTGGCCAGGGGGCTGTCTTACTTGCACGAGAAGTGCCGGGAGTGCATCATACACTGCGACATCAAGCCGGAGAACATCCTTCTTGACGAGGAGCTGGACGCGAAGCTCGCGGACTTCGGCATGGCCAAGCTTGTCGGCCACGACTTCAGCCGCGTTCTGACCACCATGCGGGGAACGATGGGGTATCTGGCGCCAGAGTGGCTCGCGGGCGCGCCGGTCACCGCCAAGGCCGACGTGTACAGCTTCGGCCTGCTCTTGTTCGAGCTCGTCTCGGGCCGCCGGAACAACGGCTCCGCCGAGGCAGGGGCCATCTCCGCTTTGTACTTCCCGGTGCACGCCGCCGTCAGCCTGCACACGGGGGACGTGGTCGGCCTGCTAGACGAGAAGATCGCCGGGGATGCCAACGTGAAGGAGCTTGAGAGGGTCTGCAAGGTCGCCTGTTGGTGCATCCAGGACGAAGAAAGCGACCGGCCGACCATGGGGCTCGTCGTGCAGCAGCTGGAAGGTGTCGCTGATGTCGAGCTGCCGCCGATCCCGTCACGGCTTCACATGCTGGCGCTGATGAATAACGGTAGCAAATTAGGCACAGAAGAAGTGTAACGAGTAGAAGTGTGATATTACATAAGTCCGACATGTAATTGTAATTGTAGTTCCAGCTTGTGAGTCCCATTGTTCAGCATGGGTAGTACCAGTCCTACCTATGGCCTGTTAAGCGTAGCTGCCAAAGTAAACAGTCTGTTCCGTGAATTCCTGATCAATACCCACCGCCAGAGGTTCTGATCTGAACAAACTTTCTGAAACCGCCCGTTGCCAAAACTGCAACCCCATTCGGCCATTCATTTACACTCACTCCTAGCTCTGTTTTGTACAACTTCAGGGTGGGAAAACCATCTAATAACTACAAAGAATACAGCAAACACAAACCTAGAACCAAACTTTCAAACTGTACAGATTAACAGCTACATATACAAACCCCAAAAGAATGAATGAAATCACCGTAGAACTATAGTAACTGACATTATCAGGATATACACTTTACAGGTAAAGACGAAGCTGCTGCTGTCGAGTATAGAGCCTTAAGTACAGAAATAAACTTCAGAGGTGCTTCTTCAGAGAACCACTTAAGTTTCCATGTATGTACTGTGCTGATTTCATCAGACTGCTTGTTTTGAGGATTTTGTATGCTATTGTGAAACTCTCCTTGCCTAGGATTATCCAAAATCAATGTCAAACATTTGTTGTCGCGCTGATCCATGACCTGAATATACACATTGCAAAACAATATCAACATTCTGAATGACCTCGCATAGTTTGTGGGGCAATAAACAAAACAAGCATCATAAGCACCCTGTGTCCATGCCACGAATATGACAAGGACTACCATCAGAACAACTATAAAATTTCAAGATTCAAGATAAACTCATTAATGTAGTAGGTAACAACACCTGGCAGAAAACCATATCATTTCCATGACCTCTATTGTAACAGAAGAACCACTATGAGATCCATGACACTTAACTTATTTCCTTTTTTTTTTCAGAGCAAACTGAAAATGCAAAATAAAAAAAAACAATAACAATTGCTTTCATTCAATAGAAGTGACATTGCGCCTATCCCCAAAAACATGATTCGTCTCTATGATGTCCCTAGAAACTCCTTTTCTTTTCTCTTTCTTACTTCCTTCTAACCATATGGCCATATGGTCGTCCTGATTGCATATTTGCATCTGCTTGACAAGTTTACCATAATTCATATATTTTACATGCAATTATCAATGAGCTTGCTTGAATGATTTCATGTCCACCATATAGCTTATGAACTACATTGGACTAATATTCTGTAGTTTCCCCCCTTTAATTTCAATAATGATTAGGCAGGTAAGAGCAGCAATATAAGAGCCTTGTAATAGTTGATAATTTGAGTGGCAATCTAAGACGAAAAGTTAAATTCCTTTCAGAACACAGTACATAATGACGAGAAAGTCAGAAAGCTACCATTCCTAAATACAAAGTTAACCATGACAGAGCTGGAACCATAAGAGATTGTTCTACTTTACTGACTGTCTTAGAAAAGTCATTTCTGCTAAACACAAGATGGTTTGCATATTACATATTAAACAACATACATGATTTTCTTTAACGGAGCTAAGAAAGTGTATATGAAACTAACAATGTGGTAACTTAACATGTAGTGAACCAGAGAAATTGAAACTGCAAAAAAAAAAAAAAACACTTACCACTTCCCGGATATTGCTAATAGAACAAGATGCATCAAGAGAAAAGTATGGGGGATTTGAATCATAAGGGATACCACCAAACTGATCTAGGTCCTCAATGCATACCAATATGGAGTCTTCAATGACAAAGATGGATCTAATAAAAAGGGAGTCGTCTGCAGAAGAAAAATGACCAATAATGTTTCAGCAACTTGTAAGAGTAGTCAATAATATAAAGTAGAAAATGATCAATTTGAGTTAAGAGTCAACAATTGGGACATGCGACACTGAAAAGTTCACATGATTGCACCTGTATACAAGTATGCAGGAGACATATCTACTTTATTAACTAAATCTACTAAGATTTAAGGGCAATTATATACACAAATAATTGCCCTTGGATAGGAGTACAAGGAAAGCAGCTATTCACGAGCCCCAACCATGAACAAGCTTTAGATTGCCCAATAACACACAATTTCTTTTGTGATATATTTCTCTTCCGTTTCCCTTTTTGCTGGTGGATCATATTGGATTTCAAGTTTCAACTCAGCATACCCCAACTTTCTTGGGACTAAAAGGATATATTGTTGTTGCTGTAACAAACAATGACTTATTTGAGATGACTTAACATTGGGCCCAAAGTTAATATAAGGCTAAAGAAATAAACTGAAGAAGACCATGACCAATGTTTGCAGCAAACAAGTAATTCCAATTTAGTTACAATGCAGACTTCAAAGAATGGAAAGGTAGTTCTGCTGTGTTCCATGAATAAAAACATATGGACTGTTTCATCACCCAGATTGCCAGACAATGGTACCTTCAGCATCGTTCCTCCAGAACATCATATAGAGTATAGAAATATTCCCGTATTTGCAGTTCTGCGCATAATACATTCCTCGAACAATTTAAATTGAATGTTCTCCCAACTGCCATTTAAATTGCACAATAAGCATAATAAGAGACATGGAATATAAGCTTTTAAAAACAAGATAAGCATTCTTCATTTGGCTCAAAAGAAGATTATCAGTTTGTGGTGATTGTAGAAACTACCAACACTATACCTTTGAAAATGTAGCTTGTGGATTAATTTGGGGAAGTTGGTTACACTCAAGAGCCAAAGTACATCTTGTGCTTCCTTGGGAGTCCTTGTAAAGAATAGATGAGTTGTATCATCTGACATGTGTATCCTGTCGCATTGAAAAAATAAAAGTAAGCCTCAGGTAAACTAAGCCACCCCTGTTAATGAATAACGATTGATAAGCTAACACACCTCAGTGCCTGTAGTCCCAGCCCAATTGAAACTTTTTCTAGACTTTCCAGACTATAGCTGCCCAAAATACTTGGCATGGTTTCTGTAAAGTAATCAATATATTAGAAATTACGGCAATAACAAAGGTTCAAAATAGAGATATGGGTAATAAAAGCTTCTATCAAGCAAATGATTGTGTAAATGACTTGTCACAGTTATCAAACAAAAACAAGGAAACTAGAAACATGATTCAGCTGGTGAAAATAAACAATATGTCGGAAATTAAGTAGTTATACCTTGTCCATCAAAAACCATATCAAGTAGTAGCACATACAATTTATTTTGAGAACTTCTCAACAAGGCTACCTCTCTACAGAAGGGAAAAGAAAATTGTCAAGTATAGATGGTATACTATTGGTAAAAGATACTAACTGCATGTCCAGGAAATTTCAGTTTCTACATACCAAGTGTCAGCAATGTGGTTTATAACAAACTACAGCAAACATCTGGTTAGTTAAATGACGAAGGTGGCTATTTTGATTTCAATCGAGAAATTGGTAACTGCTTAATGCATTCTAGTTGCTGCTAGCCTTTATATATGCACCATTTACATATGTGCTTTACCAATTCTATTGCATGGTAACAGACATGCAGCTGTTTCCATTCACCCTATACAACAAGTCCACAACAAGCACGTTTCTTCTTTAACTAATCTGCAAATTTGAAGATAAAGAAATGCAGTTCACAAAGTGCTGCAGAGGTGTATTCCTTGGGACTAAAAATAGCTCTTGCAGAAAAAGAGGTGATTACATTCATCTGACATGTTGTACTCAAGCTCTAAACCTTCTATTTTCTCTCTTCATTTTTGTTTCTTCCGAGTACTAAGTCCTTAACCTTTAAACTTACAGAAAGATACTACTCTACATAGTACTCATAGCTCATTCATATGGTGCATTCCAATTTATTAGCCAATGCAAAATCAGTTCATCAATAATGGCGCATTCCAATTCATATGTGTGTTGTCTTATAACATTTTCAGGAATGGAGAACACAGAGAAAACAACCCACCTTTGAACTAAATCACTTGAATCCTGAACCATGTATGCACAACAAGCTACTTGTTCACATGTTTCAGACCCATCCTTGTTTGCTATTTCCAAGTTGAAGAAATCCTCAAGAGTCTTGTGTTCGCCTGTGTTACGAGGAATTATATTTGTGACAACAGATGAATTGTTCTTATGCAGGATATTAGAAGAATGGCTTTTAGAGCCTTCCTTGTGAGTACTTTTGCTTGGGTTGCATGTCAACTGGCCATTTCCTTCAACTAAAACATGCTCAGCCACCTGATCGCCATTCATTTTTGGAATTTCTAGTTTGGTACCATTATGATTCTTGAAAGGAAATACCCTCCACTTAAACTTCCCCTTGCTTTTTTGTCCAATTAAATGGCCTAAATAATGCCCTAGATGGCCATTTTTCTGGTTACTGTCATGGAGCTCAATATCAAACTCTCTGTGATCTGAACAACTTGGCTCACCTTCTTCTGAATGGTCAGACAAAGTATTCTCCCCTGAAAAATGCTCTAAGTTATTCTTTGCCTCATGATCATCACCATTTACATTAGGAAATAAAGCCATCTGGCCATTAAGAGACAATTCCATTTGTGCTTGAATTTCTTCAGAATCATCTTCAGAATTGCACGAACCAAAATCACTCGAAGAACCATCACTGCAGCTGCTACCACTACCAAGTGAACCAACAGAATGAAGATGTCCTGAAATCTGCAAAAATTCTTCCTCCAGAAAAAGTCTACGGTGTAGAATGTCCTCCTTGTATTGTGGAGGTGACTGTGGACTTGGATATATATGGGGTGGACTTGATTCTATTAAGTTGCTCATTGTATTCGATGGTGTCCCATTTGCCAGCATATTTCTAGAACCATTTTCCAAATCAGAAAAGGGGTCAGTTTGTACTAATTCTAGGGGAGGAGGTCGTTGAAAAGAATTCAAGTGCGTCCTTAGATGATCTTGGTCAAAATTAAGTTCATTTGAGGATCGTTTGATGACTCCATTTGAACCAGAAAATGCATTATCCGTGAAAGATGAATCTGATTCCAAAAGGTTTGAGCTACTACCACCTTCTGATACTTGTACCAAATCCGACATGCTATCTGAAGTCTCCTTGTGTGCTTTCTGCTTTTTCTTTTGTCTGATATACTTCCCATTGCCATTAGTTAAGTCAATAGATATGTCGCCACCTTCTGTTTTCTCTGTATTGTCATCCATCCACTCCTTAAATTCACGAAGCCAATTACTTGACTTTTGTTTCTTCAGCAATTCAGCGGTGTTCATCAACGAAGCAATTCTTATGTCATGATCAACAGCTGTAGTTTCATCCTTCTTAGAACTGTCACTATCACAGTGGGTTGAGTGCTGCTCTACACCTTCATCACAGAGATTTCTCTCATCCTCCACTATGCTTGCAAGTCGGGAAATTCTTCTCTACAGTAAATAAAAGAGAATCAATATCATTTGATCGCTAAAGTAGCCGTGCATGCTCAGAGTGTGTATGCAAGGTCCAAGGCTAGTTCACTGTATCATTTTTGCAAAGAAGGATGTACTTCTAAAAATGAACATCACATCACATCACATCACATCCACCAACTACTGGGATGAACAACTAGAGACCAAATTTATACTAAAAAAAAAAACTAGAGACCAAATTCATGAAAGTAAGAGAAGGACCTTCTGTGTTGCATGTGAAAACTAAAAAAGAGTGCACAAATGGAACAAAACACATGCATAATTGCTATCACCACAACATCTGTGTCAAATCATCTATACTAAAGGAGAATACCAACACAAAAAATCTTTCGAACAAGGAATCTTGATATGTGGTGCTACATGCAATGTATCAATTTAGTGCAACTGGTATAATAGAACAACATATACATACCATCTTCAAATTTAACATGTCTTCATCTTCATCTTCATGATCATCAATTGCAGGAAAATAAAATCCATAACCAGCAGGTTGATTTTGTCTGCATGCAAACAGTACTTGCTTTTCCCAGTATTCTTGTGTGTTCATACCCTTATCATCTAGCTTCAACTGAACCAGAAAAAGCAAGGGAACAGAGCTGTCACTTTACTCCAGTACTGCTGAACAAACTATTATGATAGGGGAAATTTAAGAAACAAAAAGAGTTCAATACTTGAAGTCAAATACTTACGTTCTCTGGATTTCGAAAAAAACTGAACACGTGTGCTCGATACCACCGGGCACAGCAGATTGGATTGCCTTCCAACCAGAGGTTTTGCAACAGAGATAGGGTACCAAGCATTTCCAATTCTGAGAAATTTGAGATGATGTTGTAAGAGAGATCAAGCCCCATGAGTGACTTGAGATTTTCAATACCATTTACTGTAGTTAAAGCATTATTTCTCACAACAAGTTTTACGATTCGACTGGAAACCTGCAAGAAAGCACATGTAACTGTAGATGCCACTAAATGAGTGTAAACACAATAAGCGAGTCGGCAGCGCAATGTTCCGGATTATAAAGGAAATGCTTACCTCACTCAAGGATGAAATTGAACGCAAATGATTAAATCCAAGATCCAGATTTCGCAACTTTGTACATTTCTGCAGATTGTCCACCTTTGCAAACTTGTTGCAACTAAGATCCAAGGTTTCAATTGCAGGTAACAATTGCAATGACTCGTCCATGAGTACTACACCATTAGATGCACATGAGACATATGAAAGTTTGCTCCATACAGGAGAGTCCTTGATATCCATGATTCTACTCGCGAAGACATGCCTAAGAGCATCCTGCAGTAGCATGAAAGTCAACTAATGTGAGTTTGGCAAAAATAAATAAATAAATAAATAAATAAATAAATAAATAATAATAAATCACGTAACATGGATGTGCTTAGAGACGAAGGCTGGATCCAAATAACTACTTAACGAAGAGGTGATTAATGCTAGTATGCGACTAGTCTTGCTAGATGGATGGATGTGCTTAGAAACGAAGGCTGGATCCAAATAACTACTTGACGAAGAGATGATTAATGCTAGTATGCGACTAGTCTTGCTAGATGAATTGTTTGGCGCTTGCTGAACATTTGACTGTATAACATTATTATAAAGATTATAAATATCAAAAAATCCACATGCATGTTCAATTTTGTTGCATATTCCATCAGCCAATAAAGAGCACTACAACACGATGTACAATGGATGATATCTGATACTTGTCCAAGCCACATAGAACAGGGAAGAACAGAAAAGCTAGAGGAAGAGATGCTATACGTCATCCAGAAAGCATTGGTCCCTTGATAGTTTTTAAGGGGAAAATCTCGAACTCTCAAACTCAGATGAACAGTAAATGCCAGCCAAAATTTCCTTCATAACTTGCAAAAGAAAGTACAAGAGCATGCAACTATACAGATAAAAATGCGGTGTGTCCACCAAGAGGCCACGTGGATGAACACTTCTTTAATGCCAAAGCTTATTAATTAGACCATGGAATAAATATATCAAGCGAGCAGGCAGGGATGGTTGCTACAGTTGCATATATGGTATCTGCAGCACAAGCATTTGATACAAATAAGCCCTGAAGGCGCTCAGAACTTGAGAAGCTCTGTAAGATGCCAAAATCAATTTAACTCAGAGAAACTGCTGAGGAACTAAGTTCATTTTGAATCGAATTGAATAAAGGGTGCAGATGATGACTTAAAATAATATTACATTAAATTCCATTAACATGACCTGAAACATCTTAGCACTAATATCAAATTGTTTGATGAAATGGCAGAAACATGCCGAGTAAACACTAAACAGGATTTGATCCTAGGAATAAATCAAAAGTGTGACCATAGTGTTGCAGCAAAGCGGGTAAAAACCCATAGTATTGAAGCGAACAGGCTAAAAGCAATGGCACTCTACTAGCTGTAGATGAACCAGAACAGCAAATTGTAGGTACGATTTGACAGTTCAGAATAGCTGCTCACGGCAGTTGAGGATCATAAGTGCGAATTGCCGCAAAAACCGAATTCCAAACGAAATTGTACGGCGGGTGGCAGAAACGCACCGTAGAATTGAAACAGACAAGCTTCTCGAGGGTGTGTCGGAGGTCGAGAAGGCCCCTGGCGGCCGAGGTGGAGAGGTCGCATCCCCGCAGCTCGAGCACGCGCAGGCGCGCGAAGGGCAGGAGCGAGAGCGGCGCGGGATCGCGCGCGGGCCCCGGGGCGACGACCTTGAGCGAGGTGAGGAGGCGCAGGATCCGCCGGAGCTGCTCGAGCGCGCGGTGGTCGCCGAGGTCCGCGACGTAGGCG
>DXKC01001958.1:0-21184 GCA_031170775.1 Cymbopogon citratus
CTAACTCTGGAAACCCTAGCTTTTGCTGTAGCTATCAAGAATGATTACATGAATAATGACGTCTCCAGAAGGGGGGTCTGGGTCTGGTTATATAGTCCCATGGGATGCACCGTGGCCCTTGGATCAAACCGACATTGAACGACGGTGTAGATTGGACCTCAAAGGCGGTGGAAGGCCGTAGAGACAAACTTGCTGACAGGTGGGACCCACCTGGATCGACCGACCTAGGCCCCAGGTCGACCGACCTGGGCCAGGGTCAGGTCTCCCTCTCCTTTGCTCTGGTGACTTCTGGTGTCTTTTAGATCCTTATTTCGTGACTTTTATGGAGATCCGACTTAATTTGATATGGTTCCTTGCCTCCTACTCTTCCCAGCATATTCTGATAAATCCCTAAAAAATCACAATTCACCAAAGCTGTGGAATTTGTTAGGTTAGTCCTTAAAACTCTTAGCTTGGTGAAGGCTCCGGAGTATTCTAGAGAATCTTGAGTCGTATGCATCGGGGACTCTCTTGTCGGGACTCCAATTATAGCAAATGGTAGGTCCGTCTCAATCGTCTCGACGAGCTCTTCGCAATGGTGTGGTCAGATTCATCACTTGTGGTACTTTTTTGTGGTAAAATATTCATACCCAGCAAAACAAGTGAGATCTACATAACTCGTGGAACTTGTTAGAATAAAACCCTACAACTATGCTTTGATCATCATTTTAGGTGAGACTGAAGCAATAATTGATGGTATATAATTGTCATTAATGAGTGCCAACAAGTTCCCCCAAGCTTACTCTTTGCTAGTCCCTTAGCAAATCATCATGGATCATGAGTTGCTATAATGCTTTCACGCTTTAAAAGTACATAAGAGTTCCAATAATAATTCTTCTCAGGATTAAGGTAAACTTTTCTGACTTTCAAACTTACCCATATTACCCTTGACTATGGGGCTTTTGGTTTTTCACTTAGGTCATGAGCAATTGAAAGACAGAACAATTGGGTTAAGCACTTGGCATCAAGTCTTTGATCTACCTTCATACTGGAGTTTTTGTAGGTTTTCAAAATAAAACTCAAAGATTCCTAATATATGATCCTTTCTGGTCCCTCATATGTGGTATTTGTGGATCCTTTCCAAGGCAGTAATGGTGTTTTTCCTTCTCTCAGAATATGTAGTATTTTTGGAATAAGGCAGATTATCATTATGCCTCCTCTCATACCCTAAAACTAATAGGCTTATGTGGAGCTGAGGGTATTTTAAGGATGTGGCATATTTATCTTGCATATATTGCTTAGTCAAAATAGGATCCTAGGAGGGAACTGTCATACTCTTAGATCAAGATGTGCATGTGTGTGAAAATATTTGGTAGCTAACCTAATTCTACTTTTGCTCCTAGAGAGATGTCTCCAACTGGGGATTTATGATTTTATTTTGGAGATCCTGGAATATCTTCTTCCTTCCTTGATGATGAAAACTTTTCTTCAGGCTTCGGAGGTTATGGGCTATAGATTTTTTTACTGGGACTTTTGTCGTTTCTTTTCTTTTCTCTTTCTCTCTTTTTTTAGCCTCATCCTCCTTGCCTGGGATACAATGATGAACTTGGGAAGAGATAAACCAGTCTTGGCACATTTATTGGGAATCCTAACAATATTTTTGGATCTTCTCCCAGGGTATGAGAAAGATTTTTGGATGGAAAAAGTATGTTTTTGCGCACTCCCAGGGTAGGAGCAGCAGGTTATATCTGGGTGTATGTGATCTTGATCTTGGGGGCATGATAATCCCCTCAACAGGGATCTAACACGGCTTGACCAAACTCAATACAAAGCAAATAGCCTATGTGCTTGTTTTCTTAATCAAGTAAAACATTTAGTTTTGGCTCTGGTCGGAATTTAGCACTCTATCATGTAGGAACTCATCATGTGATAATTTTTAATTTTTCAAAGTAAATCTCCAGAAATATAGTATCACTTGGACAAGACAAATAGCAGCTCAAACCTTATCATATCATATCCGCCAAGTACCTAGACTTTAGATCAAACACTTGCTACCCACAAGTTTCAGGTTCAGGGTAAATCCTTATATCAAAATAGTTATGTACAAAACTCGGAAGAATTCAAGGTCGAAAACTAGGTACTGAAAAAGAATTATGACAGGGCAACTATTCATCGTTTCCATTATTGCTACTTTGAGTTTTTGGGTTTAATCTTTTTATTCAAAGCAAACTCTTTTTATTCAAAGCAAACTAATACACACTTTTTATTTTGTTTTTGTTTTTATTTTAGCAAAGCCAATCCTAATAATATTATATATAGTAAATAGATAAATATAGATAAATACCAGGCAGAAGGTCATACCTGGCTTTTGGGGGTCCTTCCCCACGCTGTCGTGGTTCATTCTTTCGGTGGTGGTCGGTACGGGTGGTAGGCGGGAATGGTCCAGAATGCCTCCCAGTGATGAGTGTTCATTTCTTGGTTTTGTTGAATGTTGTGCACAGCTACCCCAGTTTGGGCATTCCAAACCTCTTGTTCAGCAAGTCTTCGGTTGATCTCTTGTTGCCCCTCATCGAGACGGACCAGGGTGGTGCGATAGCTCAGATGGTCTATCTGTTCGTCATGGGTACCTGCGCTTGATACAGAGTGTCAAGGTGGGGTTACGTGTTGATGATTTGAAGGTTCGGGCCTATCCACTGAGCGCCTTGGCTGGTACTCGGGGAATCAGGATCTTTGCCAGTCATCGCTTCCTGCATCTTGCCAGGATCCACTAGAGTATTGTGACTGTGAGGGTGACCATGCCATTCTTGGGGGTCTTCTGAAAGGGCCGGCGTCTGCATACGCCGTGTAGGCTGGGCCTTGGGGAGCAAGGTCCGCTCCGTAGTACCTTGTGGGTTGTACTTCTATGAGTCTAGCAAAGGCACTCCTTTGTGTAGTCGGCTATGGCTGCATACTTATAAGATATTCTCCAACATCATAGACACCGAGGGCCGGGTTAGGAAGCGGCACCTCGGTGGTCATGCCACGATACATCATATGGATAACATTATTTTTCTTCTTCTAGATTTGAGCTTGTCTAAAGAAGTCGAAATTCATGTTGGTACGAGGTACACTAATATGCTTAGTGAGACAAACTTCAGTTAGCCCTAGCCTAGTGGCAAGCCTATACACTAGGGAAGCACACTCTATATCACCCATTGTGTGTCCAAAAACCTCTCTCCATTGGTTCAACATGTATTTTACTGGGGATACTTTCCATTGTTTTATGATTGCAAAAAGAATTCTCATCTCATCTTCCCTGATGTTCTGAGTTTCAGGACGAGGGAATATAGTTGAGGAGATGAACCTATGGATGAAACGGAAGGTGGGCAAGTGGATATCGCTATTTTTAGGTTTGTAGTAAATGTCGATGCCTAAGATTTCTTTCCAGAATTGCTCTTTACGGAAATTAGGTAAAGCAATAGAAAAATCTAGAGTGCATTCTGGATGGAAACCTAACGCGTTACTAAACTCTCGCCATGTGAGTGTGAAATTTTTATTAAACAAGCAAAATTTAACATTGTTCATGTCAGTGGATAGGGTGCATAGGAATTCAATAGTGAGTAATTTAGACCCTACTTCTGACACGGGTACTAGATGAGTCCAACCTATGTAATGAAATATTTTCTTGAACTCAGTGTCCATACCTGTTTCTCGGAGTAGATTGTCGTCGAACAGGGGTGTGGGCTTGAAGGTTCTTTCCTTGATCTCACGGAACTTCGCTCTCTCTTCAATCCCTTGGAACTTGATGTCTCGCTCCATCATCAGGTTGTTGACGTCGGTGATCGGATGACATGGAGAGGCTCTCGAGGATGTGCGAGTGTCGATGTCCATATCTGAACTTGCTCTTGATTGGGACCTAGTCCTCTTGAAGGACGAGAGCAGGCCAGTCTTCTTGCTCATCCTGTAACAACGAGACAGACAAAACAAAAACAAACAAGACTGCAGAAATGGGTTAGGATAATATTAGTGGTTAGCCGTTCCAAGTCAGTCATCCATGGTTTTGCCTATGGTGAGAGTTTCTAATTCAGAATTTTATCAGCACTTCCTCTCTTGATTAATTATTTTCTTAACCTAGCACTTCTTCATTATCTCCTCTCTTCTATTTCTCTTCCCACTATAATTTCTGCTCTCTCTAGAATAGGTTTTTGGGCTTAGCAGCAACTTAGAATTGTATTCTGGTTGAACAGGGAGAGAAATGGGTTGAGGGTTGAATGGAGAGGGCAGGGTTGGCTGGCTATTTATAGCCTTGGGAGGCCAGGTCGATCGACCTAGGGGTGGGGTCGGCCGACCCACCCTGTGGGCCCTACCTTGATGCCTTGTTCCACTTCGTTTTCTGCTGCAAAACTAAGCTGCCTTCTCCACCCATCATACAAAATTCCTGCTGGTATTCGATGGAGATGGTGGATAGGAAAGAATCAACGTAAATCAAGGGGTAAATTCTAGGGAATAAGTGCGTCCCATGGAGTGAAAAATATTTACCATGCAGCTAATACAGAAAATAAAATTACCATGATGAAGTATAAAATGTTTATGCATGCAAGGATGATATTTTTGTGCCACCAAGGTAAAATATTCTTTTGGGATTTCACTCCATAAAAATTATTTACATGGGGCATAAATTTTTATTTTATATTTTTATTTTGTTTCATATAGATGCATGTGCTTGAAAAGTAAATATGCTAAATGCTATGCAAGAAAGTAAATATGGATAATTACCGAGTTACCTCCCGGTGAAGGTTCGGGGTTTTTAAGTCCTCCGAATCGGACTTCTTCAAATTCTTTCTATTCTTCGGAGTTCTCAGTCGGCCCAGTAGATGATGTCTTTGGTGACTGATTTTCTCCCTCTTTACTTATCATTTTCATGGAAGAACTCAATTTAGGCCTTGGTCTAAATGGGAAGCATTCCTCATTTCCGTTGATGTTAAATTTGATTTCTCCAATTATGACGTCAATGTGGGCATTTACGGTGCTCAAAAAGGGTCTCCCAAGGATGAGGGACACTCTCGAGTCTTGTTGCATATCTAGCACCACAAAGTCGACTGGTATGAAGAATTCTTTGATCTTGACTAGAATGTCTTCAGCAACTCATGTAGGGTAGCGGATCGATTGATCTGCTAGCTGTAGGCAAATGGATGTGGGGACGAGTCCCAAATGATAAAGCTTGTCGTATACTGTCTTGGGTATTACACTGACACTTGCTCCAAGGTCACATAGCGCATTGTCAAAATGTTGATCTCCAATGGAACACTCAATGGTGGGGCATCCGGGATCCTTCTTCTTAGGTGGTGAAATGTTGAGGATGGCCGCACTACATTCTTTCGTTAACTTGATCACTTCAGTGGAGGGCAGCAGTCATTTCTTGTTGAGGATGTCCCATAGATATTTTTGCATATGTGGGGACTTGTATAGCATCCAACAAAGGAATATTGATATATAATTTCTAAATAACCTCAACAAACTTGCTGAACTGCTCGTCCGCTTTAGCTTTCCGGTATCTTCATGGGAATGGTAGGATGTTGGTGTCGTGAAAATCTTGTATCATCTCATGTGCTGGTAGGTCCACGTCTTCAATGTCATCATCATTCTTCTCTTCTATTGGTTCTGGTGTCACTGGTGCTGTCTCCTTCCTCGCTGTCCCTTTTGGATATGGGGGATCATGAGTTGATTTGCCACCTCTTGTGGTTATAGCTTGTACCTGCTCAGGGTCAGTGGCACAAGGCAAAGCAGCAGCCAGCTAGGCCTGTTAGGTTTCTATCATTTTATTATGATTAAGTTGATTTTTTATGGCAGAAGAAAAGTCATCCATTTTAGCATTTAGACTTTCTAAGAGTTTATCATTAGCAACAAGCTTTTTAACAATGCTATCATTAATTCTAGCCTGTTCTAAAATTAAATCTCTCAAGGGTATAGAATTGGAAGAATTATAATTGCCTAAGTACTTACCTTGATAAGTAGATTGTTGATTCCATCCTTGCTTTTTTGGTGTAGAAGACTTGTTGATGATGTTTGCATTTTCTTGATTATCTGAGAATTCTATCCCAAAATACTCTCCACATCTGTTTTGAGCATCGAATGCATCTTGGATGGCTTGACGTTCTCTTTTGTAATTATCCCTCTAGTTGAGCCTATCCAAGAGTACATCCATTCTTGTTGATAATGCCATCACTTCTTCTGGAACTTCTTCGATCTAGCGAGAATGTTGATGATTGCCTTGTTTCCAACTCTGATTCTCAGCTATCTTGTCCATCAATTCCTTAGCTCTTCCAGGTGTGAGTGACATGAATGATCCTTCAGCAGTTGCGTCTAGCTGCTCATGATATTTCTAAGAGAGTCCATTGTAAAATCCTTGCATGAGCAACCACTGTTCCATTCCATGGTTTGGGCATTCCAAGATGTAGTCCTGAAAACGCTCCCATGCCTCTAGAATAGTTTCTTCTTTTTGCTGCTGAAAGTTTTGGATCTTTCCTCTTAAGGCATTGGTTTTGCCTATAGGGAAAAACTTTTATAGAAAAGCTTCTGAACAATTGCCCCAAGTGTTGATGTTGTCTTTGTTGTTGTAGAACCACTTCCTCGCTCTTCCTTCCAATGAGAATGGGAATAACCAAAGAAGTATGATGTCTTGGGCAACGTCCTTGATGATGATGGCGCTTCCAATCTCCAAGAAATCTTGTAGATGGGCAGTAGCATCTTCGTGAACCTTTCCACTAAATGTTGTAGCTTGGACTAGGTTGATAAGGCTTGGCTTGAGCTCAAACTCTAGGTTTTTCATCTAGAGTGTGGGTCCAGTACGAATGTTCCCAATGCTTGGAGCAGAGAACTCTTGCAAAGTCTTGTTAGCCATCGTCATCACCACTTGTGTTGATCTCTAGGTCAAGTTAGTTTCTGATTTGGAATTTGATTGATCACAACTTGTACCTGTATTACCCCTGCATACAATATAAACAAGAAGCGGTACAAGGGTAAGCCTATAAAGACAGAGGTTATGATTTATATCTAGAAGTATATATTTGATGTATTCTTTCTAATAGCCACATATGGAATGTTCTTGAAGCTCCCCGGCAACGGCACCAGAAATGCTTGTTGGCATATCTAACACAATTACAAAATATAGTAGGTCAAACCCTACCTTAGCAAAGGCATTAGAGATGATCGGGACACCTCGTAGCATTGCTTAAGCCAGGTTGTCATCCCCAACACAATACCAGCGATGTGGTTGTACTTATGATCATGGCACTTAAATAAAATATGAATTAAAGTTATCTGCAAGCGCACAAATAAAATACACCCGTTGTAGCATTTCACCCAGGAAAGTTCCAGGTATCATTATTTATAATTTTACCCATAGGAGCTTAACAGGATCAAAGTGCAATATATATGGCTGGAAAGAATTACAAATACATACTCTAGATACAAACCTAATCACAACTCTTATCTTTACAGGGGGTAAGTAACATGATAGATTCATTTGATAGGGTAAATAAGATAAATGTGGGAATTCCAGGGCGAGAGTGAGAGAAACTCATGGGATCAAGTAGGTTACACATATCTAGTGACACGTTTAGAGATTAGATTCCTAAGTTATGTTAAAGTTAATCAAGTCTATTGAAAACCCTAGCCCATGTTATCATATATAGCACAATCAATCTTCCATCTATGCATAAGAAACATTAAGCAAGGAGTTTCATGTCCAGAGCAATTCACTCCCTGCAACCAGGTTCTGCTTGGCCTACTATTCGGGGGGTGGACTACAGAGGAATCAATGAAGCTATAAGAGTCACCTTCGTGAACTACCACCAATTGGCCCAGAATAGACGGTGCATTCGTAGATAAACCTAATCTAGACACCATGTCTACATTATTTCTACCACTTAATTCTACCCGGAATAGAACTAAGCTTTCTACGAATAGATGCATAAACTTATTAAAAATTGAAACTATATCAAACACAGAACTTGAATAAACTAAGAACAAGAAGAACAAGAACATAATAATATATTTAGAACTAAAACAAAGTCAAATAGAGATACAATGATATAATTACCAAGTCTCCAGACAGCGATCCGGAATCCTGAGCTACGCTTCAACTCTACTTGTATCTAGCCAAATCTAACCCTAAACTCGAAGTAGAGCCTCTAGTTCTCTCTAACTCTGGAAACCCTAGCTTTTGCTGTAGCTATCAATAATGATTACATGGATAATATCTAATCTATTCTGAGGGGGTCTGGGCCTGGTTATGTAGTCCCGTAGGATGCACCGCGGCCCTTGGATCGAACTGACTTGAATCAATGGCGTAGATGGGACCTCAAAGGCGGTGGAAGGCCGTAGACACAAAACTTGCTGAGAGGTGGGACCTACCTAGGTCGACCGACCTAGGCCCCAGGTCGGCCGACCTGGGCCAGGGTCAGGTCTCCCTCTCCTTTGTTCTGGTGGCTTCTGGTGTCTTCTAGATCCTTCTTTCATGACTTTTGCGGAGATCCAACTTGATTTGATACGATTCCTTGCCTCCTATTCCTCCTCTGCATATTCTATTTAGTCCCTAAAAATAACAATTCACCAAAGCTATGGAATTTATAGGGTTAGTCCTTAAAACTCTTGGCTTGGTGATGGTTCCAGAGTATTCTAGAGAATGTCGAGTCGTATGCATCGGGGACTCTCTCCTCGGGACTCCAATTATATCAAATAATAGGTCTGTCTCGATCGTCTGGACGAGCTCTTCGCAATGGTGTGGTCAGATTAATAACTTGTGATACTTTTCTAGGGTAAAATATTCATATCCTGCAAAACAAATGAGATCTACACACCTCGTGGAACTTGTTCGAATGAAACCCTACAACTATGCTTTGATCATCATTTTAGGTGAGACTTAAGCAATAATTGATGGTATATAATTGTCATTAATGAGTGCCAACAGTGGGCATACTTGCATCACATATATTGTCAAGTCAAAAACCGAACCACTAGAAGATACAAGGCATACACTTTGATTAAGATGTGCAAGTGTGTGGAATGGAATATGATTCCTAATTCTAAGTTTTTTTGGTACTCCATGTATTATGACTCTCTTTTTTGGTGGATGGATATTTTTTTACAGAGTATGGGCTATAAAGAGACTTTTTTCTCTTTTTTTGAACAGGGCTTTTTGAAGCTCCCATTGATTTATTGGACATTTGTCCATCTTTTTTCATGCCCCTTGGCATTTTTCTCTCTTTTTAGCATAGCCCATATCTCTCTTTTGGCAAGAGGAAAACTTTGGATAGAGAGATGGCATGATGGAATGCAAGGAGTAATTATTTGATGGATGATGAAGCGCATCTCTCATGGTGAGAGTTGGCATTTTTATTTGGTGGACGAAGGTGCAGGTTTGTGCGTAACTCTTCGGGTGAGAGTCGATGTTTTTATTTATGGGTGTACGTGAATCTCAATCATGGGTGCATGACCATAATCTCACACGGGTCATAAACAATTTGACCCAACTCAATGATCAACAAGTAGCACATGACAAAGGGTTTTGCATAATTGAATCATGTCATATGGCCTTGGTAGGTGTTTCATAATCATTGAGGAACTTTTATTTTAGTATTTTTTGAAATAAAATTCCGGATGTCAAGTTTCAGTTGGAACAGAGTCATAGCATAGTCTATGGCATTATATCATATCAGGCAATAACTTAGACTAGAGCAAGCATATACAACCCACTAGTTCAAGTTTTTAGGATGGGACATTTTAAGTCGATAAACCCAAATTTTAGAGAAAGCTCGATTATAAATTGGGTGCAAGTGAAACAAAAGACAGAGCAACTATTCATCATTTCAACAAGAGTTGAACTAAACATTTATAGAACACACATATATATAGAGTGGAATGAATACTATTGCTCTTTTCATCAAATCTCAACATTCTTTAAGATAGGAAAATAATTAAAGGAAATGTCAGATACAAATTACCTTTGTGGGAGTCCTCCCCCAAGCTAGCTTCTGACTTACCTTCTTGATGATTGTCACTAGCTGGTGCATGCCTTGGTCTGATTTGTGGCTCATGGTCTCCTTTGAGCATGCTAGGAAGCTTCCCCCAAGTTTATCTCATGGTAATATTCGAGATAACAGGACAAACAAACTTGGATTGAAAAGTATTTTTTTGTTAACTTCATAATTTTTTAGGGTTCACCAAACAAGTTTTTATCTCTATTGTCATCTCAAGGACTTACCTCCAAGAAGTTTATAAATTCCTACAGGGGTTAGTCCATAAGATCAACCAAAATCTAAACCAATAGTTTTGGTCCAATGATCAAACTAGACACCATGTCTAATTCGATTAAGGTAGGCTCATGAATCTAAGCACCATGCTTAAAATTAAAAGCCTATAGAAGAATGATCACACATCCATACTCCAAACTAAGCACCATGCTTAATTTAAAAGATGTATAACCATACTCCCAAACCAAAACATATTAGCATAGAGAAAGGAAGCATGATAAGATAACCAAGATTCATCCAACAGAAGTGAAGACATTGAGAGGTGAACAAGATAATAAAGGTTTTTTTTCATTTAATCATTTTATTGTTATTATTTTTTGAAAATATTGTTCAACCAACCTTTTTTAAAAACCTCAAACAAGGCTAGGATAAAGATGTTCATTCCTTGCTTTATCTCCAACATGAATTACTTCTATTATTTATGACAACAACTTCAAATTCATTAATCAAATTTCAACTCTATGTCAAATTTTGATTAAAGAAGGCTATTTTAACCTAAGCGCCATGCTTAGTTTAAACAGCCTATGGATGCACTGTATATGATCATAATACAGGCACACCCAAACCAAAGTATATGCCATAAACAAAGGGAGCATGATTTTATATTTTCATGGAGACAAATGTGAGTAGATGAGTTGGTGAACATTACCTTTGCTTACCTGAGTGTATGTACCGATAACATATATGGAGGAAACGTTGAAGATGTTGCGGCAGTTAGCTTGATGGCCTTCCTCAGGTAAACCACATGGTCGAACCACATACATAGCTTGGTGTGTGTACAACCTTGGTGGCAGTAGCAAAGGCATGGAGGCGAGCCCTCTTGCTTGTGAAAGTAATGCTGGGCAGAGTCAGGTAGCCCACAGGTGTTCTTTTTTTTCACATGTGGGGCCAACCTACTCTTTCACTCTCCTCCAAAGTATTTTCTGTTTTGCTATATATTTTTTTTATTTCATTTTTTTAATTTTTTTCTTCCCTTTTTTCAACGCTATTTTTTCTTCTCTTTTTTTCTTTTCTCTCCTTTTTTTAACACTCTTTTAATCTCTTTTTTTAAGTAAGGTAGAGCTGACATAATTTTTTTGAATGGTGGAAGATGTAGCAAGAATATCATCATCCTTCCCCTGATACTTAGACTTTTGTGTAAAAGTCAAGCATGCAGGGTTAAGGTCTCCTCTTGAGTGTGTTCATCACCAACGATCATCAAGGTGTGTAGCCGATGTCACTCCCATGTTCTCAAGTGTCATGTGTCCTTTGTTCTACTTAAGTCTTAACCTACAGTGGTTAGCGACAATAGTACCCGAAGGTGCACACTAACTTGATAACATGTCCTTGCTTTTATTGAAAAGGAAAGTTTTTTATTTATTATTATTATTGTTTATTTCTATTCCATTATATTTATTTATTTATTATTTATTTGCAAGGTAACATGAGGATATGAGAGCGATAGATACATGTTACCTTGTTGTGGTCCTCCCCCAAGCTAGCTCAAAGCCTAAGGATCGGAGTCGTACCCCGTGTTTTTGGGTTTTTTTCTCTACATGGTTACGGTTTGGTAGATCACAAGGGAGCTTACCTTCCCTCGTGATTACCGCATTGGCGAACATATGCAGGAAGCAAATTGAGCTAGATGGTTTTTAAAATTTTATTAGAACTTTATCATTCAAGGGAGGACGTTTAAAATTCATCATTTTTTTGAAGATTCAAGAAAAAAGTGTTATTAAAAATAAGGGAAAAGAAATTATTTGAAAGATAAGTTTTTTAATTTGTATTTTTTAAAAAAATGTAATGTTTATTTTATTTTTATATAATTAGAATTTTTCTTTTTGAAAGACCTTTTAATCAATTTTATTATTCAAAGCCTACACTTAGTAGATTTGGAACAATGATTAGACATGTTGTTTAATCAAAGTAGGTAAATTAACCTAAGCTCCATGTTTAAATTAAAATGTCCATAAAGATATGATCATACATCAATCATACTTCAAACCAAAACATGCTTCATGCAAAACTTCGAAAATAAACTAACATTTAAAACAATTTTTTTAGTGTGAATTTAATTATTTTGATTTTTAGTGTGAATTATCCAAGGTAACAGAAAATGATGAGAGTGTAAAGTACATTACCTTGTTGGAGTCCTCCCCCAAGCTAGCTCAAAGCCTAAACATTAGAGTTGTACTCTCGTTTTTTTCTGCATTGTTAGAATATGGTGGATCACAAAGGAACTTACCATCCCTTGTGATCACCCCATAGAAATCATATGCAGGGAGTCATAATTTGAGCTGGTTGATTATATATATTTTTCTTTTATTATTGTTTTATAATTTTATTGCATTTTTTAGGGAGGACCAATATTCTTTATTATTTTTTAAGTAAAAAATATATATTTTTTGAGAATTTGAAGCAAAATTTTATTTGATATACAAAAATTTAGAAAATATATTCCTTTATTCATTAATAACTTTTTTCATAGAAAGAATTATTGCTGAAAGATTTATTTTTTTCAATATGTTTTCTTTTTAGAAACTATTTTATGTAATCCTTTTATTGTTAAATAATATTTTTTTCAAAAATTTTACTATAACGTAGCATGTTAACTTTTAATCTTTTTTAGTTTAAGAATTTATATTGAAAAGATTATGAAATAAGGATTTTATTTGTATGGAAGAAAATTTTTTAAAATTTTTTTGGATTTTAATATTTTTCTTTTGAAATATATATATTACCACTTTTTTTATCCCGATACGAGCAAAGGCTACTACACAGCATATTACCATGAACATGTTCTACCAAATTCTTTTAACCAATGCCTTCCCTGGCAACGGCGTCAGAAAATGATGAGAGTGTAAAGTACATTACCTTGTTGGAGTCCTCCCCCAAGCTAGCTCAAAGCCTAAACATTAGAGTTGTACTCTCGTTTTTTTCTGCATTGTTAGAATATGGTGGATCACAAAGGAACTTACCATCCCTTGTGATCACCCCATAGAAATCATATGCAGGGAGTCATAATTTGAGCTGGTTGATTATATATATTTTTCTTTTATTATTGTTTTATAATTTTATTGCATTTTTTAGGGAGGACCAATATTCTTTATTATTTTTTAAGTAAAAAATATATATTTTTTGAGAATTTGAAGCAAAATTTTATTTGATATACAAAAATTTAGAAAATATATTCCTTTATTCATTAATAACTTTTTTCATAGAAAGAATTATTGCTGAAAGATTTATTTTTTTCAATATGTTTTCTTTTTAGAAACTATTTTATGTAATCCTTTTATTGTTAAATAATATTTTTTTCAAAAATTTTACTATAAGGTAGCATGTTAACTTTTAATCTTTTTTAGTTTAAGAATTTATATTGAAAAGATTATGAAATAAGGATTTTATTTGTATGGAAGAAAATTTTTTAAAATTTTTTTGGATTTTAATATTTTTCTTTTGAAATATATATATTACCACTTTTTTTATCCCGATACGAGCAAAGGCTACTACACAGCATATTACCATGAACATGTTCTACCAAATTCTTTTAACCAATGCCTTCCCTGGCAACGGCGTCAGAAATGCTTGTTGACATTTCATAACGCAATCACCAAGTATGGAGGTTTAAGTCCATCCCCGGCAACGGCGCTAGAAATGCTTATTGGTGTTTCTTAGCATCATCGCCAGGATTAAGAAGTCCATGGCAATGCCACTAGAAACGCCATTTGGTATTCTGCAACGTTTACAGAACAAGTCCACAAGCGCATGAAAATACTGTTGTAGCATTTCACCCAGAAGTATTCAGGATATCATTATTTATATTTTCCTAAAGGAAGGCATGGTATAAAGATTCCAATAGGGACATGGATATGATAACATGTATGCATAATAGACCAATGTTCATAACAGGGGTAAACTGTGACAGATATTTGGATAACTTGACACGCACACTCAAGCCAATCTCAAGGATAAAAATAAAAGAAGGAATAAAGAATAACCTAAACTGGAACAGGCATTCCTATATAGCTATGTTAAGATAGCAAATGATCATAAAATACATGTCTGCAAATAGGATCAGAGATTCTATGTTAACATAGCCATGGTCGCTATTGATTTACTTTGGGCACCGGGTTGCACCTAGTCTGCTAGGCGATGCCGGCTTGTAGCTCTACGCCACACCCAAACGTGGAGGAGTGCAAAGGACGGACAGGACAAGGTCACTTCTTGCCGTCTACCTCACTACCATGGGGAACAAGGCAAACGAAGGTAGCCTCTAGCCTAGAGAACATGTCTACGCTAGTGATTACTACTATAGTGTTGTACGGGGTGTTCCGTCTTTATCAGAGACCCTCTACTAGAGCACCCGCCATAAGGATGGACGACGAACCCGCAAACCCACATTGACCAAAACTTAATTAAGATAAAACTCATCACCTCAACTTATCTCTAAGTCTAAACATGTATGCATGATAGATTAAGCATAAAGTTCCTTGTGCACAAGAACATAGCTCTAGTTTATAAGCATAACTATATTAATAGAATGAGAACAAGAACCATAGAAGGATTACTCAAAGTATTCATAACCAAGCCCTTCCTTCTAGGGATCCTTGCTCTCCTTACAATGCTCCTTGCCAAACTCCTACTACTACATCCTAAAACTACTAAAGAGAATAGAAGTGAGGGAGAGAGGCTCTTCCTGTGTGTGTAGAGAGGCAGCCTTTCCCCTTTATTTATAGGTTGCTAGAGGTGGGAACCAACTCTAGCCAAACCATTTGGTACTAAACAACCCACCTTGCACTGCTTCATTGCGATATTCCCCACTGCCTTTGACTTTGGGCCTTCGGCATGGGCCACCAGGAGCAGGATGGGCCACAGCGCAGCCAAGGTTGGCGCGCCCGTGCCTTGAGCACGGCCGCGCCCAGGCTAGGCTCCCTTGGCCCCATATTTTGCCACTAGCTCATGGGCCTGCAGTCCAAAATCTAGATTTCGATCACGTGTGGTCTTGCCCAGTTGTTGCGGTGCAGGGGAAACGCCAAGGTTTGGTCTTGGGTTGGTCTTCTTGGGCAATTGTATTGATTTGGCATTTTACGCTTTCTCAAATGGCGTCTTTTCTTCTGCGATTCCACTATAATTGGCTATGTTTCCTGCAAAGTGATAATTCTCCAATACAAGTGGAATCCGATCAATAGTAAATGTATATGTGTGTAGAAGCATGTAGTTCTCCCCTTTTTAGATTGTTATTGGCGGTATAAAATCATCGATAAGGACAGCCAACATAGCCCTCAAGAAGAGGCAGAAAACGGGCTCAACACCGCTAGCAAAAGCCAAAACTGTCAAAAACTCCTAAAACAATAGCTAGACCCTCAAGACAGAGGCAAAGGCTCAACACATCTAGCAAAGACAGCAAATGAACTCCCCTTGTAAGATGCAATCTCACAAATGGTGCACTCTCTGGATTTGTAGTTTTCCCCCCTTGTTGGCAGTGCAGTTATCAAGTTTTTCAGCATTAAGAGATGCAACTCCCCCTCAATACATGTTGTTGACACCGAAATTTGGTACGAAGAATATGGTACGTAGGACTAGGTGTCAGGACGAATCAAAGCCGATTTGGCAATTGTTAACCAGGACAAGATGGAGTCGAATTAACCTCCCGATGGGCATATCGGCTAACACAGAATTAGGAAGAGACCGCATCCGGGTCGGCAAGGACGGAAATACACGTCGGACTTTACCAGAAGGGAAAGATTAGAGTCCAAGTTATCTAAAATTCTATAGTTTTAGTTGTTTTCACATTAGAACTCTTATTTGCCCAGGCTATAAATATAAAGCTCTGGCCATTGTAATAATCATCATCGCGATCACCCCAAAACCGGCTATCACGCCGTACCCTTAGGAGTAGGAGTAGGAGTAACGTAATGTAGATTCTCGACAAGACCTTCAGGCAAGCTGGTATTGTTCCGTGGAGAGCGGTGTCCTCTTGCATGTAAGTATTGTCAAAACCCATAGTATTCATGGATAGGGATGATGTATTGTCCGTGGAGAGCGGCGTCACGGTCTATCTTTGAGTATTGCAGCAAGAACATTAGATAGGGATGATGTATTGTCCGTGGAGAGTGGCGTCACGGTCTATCTAATTATTATTGCAAGTTATCGGCTCTATTTGCTTTGGCAAGCTTGTAGATTCATCAAGTTATCGATATTGTCTATTCTTTATGATTTATTTTATGCAACAATATCACTGCCCGATCTAAGATTAGTAGATTCGGTCACATCCTGTTAAATTCAAGCGATTATTATGTTTAGATCTGTTTTATGCTTGAATCGTACTTCTATCAGCTAATCTCTATCTAATCTTGATCGTTACATGCTGTGGGTTTAGAATTAGATAAGTTAATGAAGGTTGATCTAGGACCACGGGCCCGTTAGACCAGTCTTAGATTGAGATGGATTTGCTTGTTTACTTTTATCCCTGCTTCATGGACCCTGTATCGGCTATTCTAGCCAATCCAGTTATGCTTCAATGAATAGTGCTCTGTATCGGCTATCGGCTAGATTTGTCTATTCATAGAGGGGGATGATGTATTGTCCGTGGAGAGCGGCGTCATGGTCTATCTAGGGGTAGTTCACGTCTATTTGGTAACGTTACATGTGTGCTATCTGCTTATACCTGATAATGATTAAACATGATCGGCTAATGAACTTACACTAAGATTTACGCATCTTTATAGCCTGTTCTATTTACATCTTTATCTTTATTATGATTATAATGCAAGGAGCTAACTCTCTAGTTGGTTTCCTTACTTGATTGGCTATGCTAGCCATACATCTTGGAACTGTCTGGAATCACACCGGCAGGTTCCATAATTTGATCTCGTTTATCTCCTTGTCAATTGTAGGTCAAGTTGGCTGGCATGCTTCTCTCGGTGGATCGGCACTGCCTGTGAGGTCTTGAGAATCACGGAGCATTCCTCTGCTCTTCGGTTCTCGCCAGGGACTTATTAGTGTGTTGGCAGGATTTCCTTGTCAACACATGCAATGCATGCAAAATGTTACAAATACACAGCTTTAGGAATATAGCAATCAGAATGACAATATGCTCTAGCTGGTGCTAACTTGTGTATAAGCAATAAGTATAAGTGCTAGCAAATGCTCAGGTTGATCAATTGAAACGAAATATGGCATTTAAGCATTTTCAAGCAAGTTTTAAGCATTTTCAGAAAGGGGTTCACCACCAAATGTAGCTACTAGCATATGCAAGCAGGAAATCATACTAGTGCTAACTCAAGTATACCAGGGGAACTACCCCATGCAATGTTCATACATCATGTCAGAGAAAAGACCAACACTTGTGTTTTTCAAAATTTTAGTTATTGGAGTTGCAGTAGTACACAAATATTAGCTAGACATGTGTAAAAGACATCGATACTATCATGCCAAATGTGAACCATGCCAAGCCAAAGAGCTTAAGACAATGATTCTGGACTTCACTACAAGGTTCAAGTTTATTCCAAGTGCAATGGGAAGCAGTCTCAATACCTTAACGTGGGACAGCAAAGATCCAGCTCAAATTTTATCACACTTAGTTTGGATTTCAAATTTTAGTATAAGTGGATCACTATTCATCCAAAGCAAGTGTATGACTTATGAAACATGAGACATAGCAACCGAGCATACCAGGAAAGTATATATGAGCTCAACACATCCTACACATGCTAGTTGCCATACTTAGGGTAAATATTTTCAAGTTTCATCATTTTTAGTCAAGTTCATAATTTCAAAATCAGCTTAGCTCATAACATGTGTCAGGTGATCAAAAAGAGCCTAAGCGACTAGCATCATCATGTACACACAAGTCATATCAAAAAGAGCATAGTCTCATTCTAACATCTATATAAATAAAGCTCTAAACATGCTCTATAATACATGATGAGATGAAAATGCAATATGGTACAAAATACAAAAGCAAAAGAAAGGAAAAAACTAATGTACAAGATCCAAAGCTTCCCACATCTAAAATGGGAAGCAAACACCCAACTCCCCTCATAGCAGATTGAACTAGGAAGGATTAAGGGGTTTGGTAAAAATGTCTGCAATTTGGCATTTGGTGCCAACATGGTGTAGGTCAATGTCTCTCTTCTCATAATGGTCTCTCAGGAAGTGGAACCTCACTTCTATGTGTTTGGTTCTAGAGTGGAAGACTAGGCTCTTGGCAACGGCAATGGCACTGGTGCTATCATAGAAAAGTGGCACTTTGGTAAAGCCTAGGCCGTAGTCTCTCATGGTGGTCACTAGCCAAAGAAGCTAGGAGCAGCAAGCAGCGGCGGCAATGTACTCAGCCTCACAAGTGGATTGAGCTATGGTGGACTGCTTGTGGGAAGACCAAGAGACAAGCGAAGAACCCAAAAACAAGCAAGTACCTGAAGTAGACTTCCTCTCAACTCGACACCCCGCATAATCAGCATCAGAAAACCCAGAGAGTCAAAGAGTCGAAGAGGTTGAGTACCAAAGACCAAACTTAGGAGTGTACTGGAGATACCTAAGAATGTGCTTGACAGCCTGACGATGTGACGTGCATAGTGAAGACTAAAACCGTGCGCAGAGGCAGATCGTGAACTGGATGTCCGGTCTCATCACCGTCAGGTATAGTAGCGACCCAATCATGCTGTGGTACTCCTTTTGGTCCACCAGTTCTCCCTCCAAGTCATCATCAAGGGAGGTCATCATCGACATGGGCATCGTCAGAGGCTTGGCCTCACCCATATCAAACTTCTTCATGAGATCCTTCGTGTACTTCCCTTGATGGATAAAGGTCCCTTCCTTTGTTTGCTATATATGGAGAACTAGGAAGAATGTCAGCTCACCCATGATGCTCATCTCAAACTCCCTGCTCATCATGTCAGAAAACTTTACAACAAGAGAGTGAGAGGAGCCACCAAATATGATGTCATCCACATAAATCTGAACAATGAGTGTGTCAACACCTTGCTTGAGGAAAACAAAGTTTTATGAACCGACCCCATTTTAAAACATTTGGCAAGTAAAAAAGCTTTTAGACGGTCATACCAGGCTCTAGGTGCTTGTTTCAGACCATATAAGGCTTTTGAAAGTTTGAAAACATGGTCTGGGTGCTCAAAGTTTTCAAAACTAGGAGGTTGCTTCACATAAACTTTCTTCTCAATGTACATGTTTAGAAAAGCACTTTTCACATCCATTTGGTACAGCTTGAACCCCTTTAGAGTTGTAAAGGCTAGGAGAATCCTAATGGCATCTAGGCGGGCAACAGGAGCAAAGGTTTCCTCAAAATCAATCCTATCCATTTGACTATAACCCTACGTAACAAGCTTTGCCTTGTGTTGATATTTGTTACGCACACAGAAAAATCTAGAGAAATAATCCGCAAGCGCGCGGATATCGGTGAGCACTTCACCCAAGAGATAGTTCCAGAGTATCGTATTTGTTTATCCTAAGGGAGAAAACGTGCGATGACTAACCAAGTGGTATGCTAATACCCCTGAGCTGCTCTTCAAGGTGTAGATAAGGACAATAAAGAAGACTATGACGACCTCTGACTCCAACCTATGGTAAGTATTGTGTTTATTGCTCAGATGGAGATGCACCAAAGAAAAGAGACACCACAAAGGATGCTTAACTTTGATACACTTTGATCCTACTTGTCCTACTAACGGAGGGTGGATTACGAAGGATTCAATAGGACTGTCACTCCCGTGATCTACCACACATCCCAGCTAATAGGGTGTATCTACGAGTATCCCTAGCCCAAGCACCTCGCTTACACTAGAAATAGTTACTTTACCCGCTATGCGAAGAGAATAAAGCAACCTCGTAAACCAAAGAACAATAAGACAATGACTTACTAGTATTAGAAGTTGAACTGCCGAAGAATCTTAAAACCAAGCTCTGGGTTAGGGAAACTTGATCCCGCAGGTACAAGCAGGAGAGGAGACACCGATAGGCTGGGCTTCCTCCAACCTCTACCTCCTACTTTATCTCTCTTGATCTAGAAGAATAACTCTAATCTCACATAGAGACTACAAAGCTACTCTCTCTTGAGGCTCTGCTCTATGTAATCCCTCTCTAGAAAAGTATACAATGAATAACTGATTACATCTCTCTTAGCCAAGGGGCAGGGGCTCTGTTTATATAGCCCCCAAGGATGAACCGTAGCCCTTGGATCAAACCGACTTAAATGGACTGCTTTTATTGCATCTCAAGGTCGGTTGGAGGCAGGATCCACGAGATTCACCCTGATTGGTGGAGAGGCCAGGGCGGGCGCCCTGGACCCTAGGGCGGCCGCCCTATGGTGGCTGCCAGATGGGCCCTATTGGGACAAAAGGCTAAGTTGTTGTTGTTGTATTAGCTATGCATTTCTGTAAAGGATGTTGAGACACGCGCTTGTGAAAATTGAGATTGAAGCAGTGGACAAGATTAGAACATTCTTAGATTCCTTATGGGAGTCCTATACTAATATATGGCTTTAGTTCTTCTTCAAGTTCGACCATCAAAACTTAGTTCATTTGGACTCGACATGACTCCATATGCTCAAAATCTCTTGAAGGTAGAAAAACCATACTGTAGAAGAAACTAAAGATGATGTAGTTCTATTTTTATTATAGATAGAGAACATGTAAATGTTTAGTTAATAATATTGTTTCTTTCCAAGGGTGGGAGAATTGCAATGAACTACAATTTATTCTCCACGAAACCATGATTGAACATAATGGAAAAGAGACTTTCAGGGTTTATCTTCCTTTCTTTTTGAAGTGACATGAAAACATGCACAATAATACAATGTTCTATTTAACTTTTGCTTTATGTTCTTTTAAGGTAATTGTAACTTGTAACGAGACCGCCCGATCTAGGGGAAATTAAGTAAAGAAAACAACCACCGACACGATTGTTCTCCGTACTTAACC
>DXKC01001960.1:4272-14527 GCA_031170775.1 Cymbopogon citratus
TATTATCTTTTCTTGCAGGTCGGGGGTATAGGTACGCTCATGGGTGTAAGCAGAGGTGCTGGGCCTTCGCATGGTGGAGGCAGAGGTGGAAGCCCTATGTATCACCCTCTTACATGGAATGCAGGAATTACGTCGCCATTTGGTAGAGGACAAGGCCGTGGACGAGGGCGTGGAAACAAGAGCAGTGATAGGCAGTTAGCCATTCAAGCATCCGGTGGTTCATCTGCATCAGAGGCTCAGCCCGAAACAGTTTGTGCACCAGCACATGTTGTGCAAGCTACAACCACCAATTTCACACGTGGTACTGTAGTTCCAGCTGCTTGGTGTGATATATGCCGAGTGGGGTGTAATAGCAAGGAAATCCTTGAGCAGCACAAAAATGGAAAGAAGCATAAACGGACTGTGCAGAGAATGCAAGATATGGGTCGCTTGCAAGGTATGACTCTTGCTATAGCTGACATGGGTGCTCCTTCATCAACACCTTATCAGTTGGCTGAAGTAGAAGGCCCCTCTACTGCAGTACATATGGTCCCACCTCTTGGTTCAACCAGCCTTGGTGGGGAGCACAAAGACATGGCACATGAAAATGTTGTAGCTTCAGTTTCTGGAGTGCAAATTACTGAGGTGACAGGCAGTTCTTCCGAGCAAAACACAACACATCACACAGCAGCAGTTGGTCACAGTGTTGAAGCACAGGCTGAACCGCATGTTGCTGTTCAAGCTTATCAGCCTTCAAATGAGATGAAATATGGCGTTGAAGCTCCATCAAATGTGCAACTGGTGGAAGCAAGGATGGATGTCAACGGCAACAAGAATGGCCCAAAGAGGAAACTGACAGGAGTTGGCCGTGGTGGAAAGAAGTTGAGAGTGTCTCAAACCCCACGGCAAAGGCCTGAGCGAGTAAGGGAGCAACCGGTAGTCTGCACCATTTGCAATGTGACTTGTGATACAAGAGCTGTATTTGACATCCATCTGGGTGGCAAAAAGCATCAGTCACGACTCAAGCGTTCTCAAGGCCCAGACATGTTTTTCGGTCCTTTGGTTGTTCCTCCAGACCAGTCAGCAGCTCACATGACAGGAGCTCCTGAACCACTATATTATGGTTTTAACAACAGTATGGGTGCTCCTTTGGTTAAGCAGGAGGCATGTCTCGTTGGCACGATGCAGCACGCGTTCCCTGTTCTTCCTCAGGCTGGTCCAACCATCATGGCTGCTGATTATCCTGCACAATGGTGACTGTGGCAATCGGCGCTGCTAGCAATGGAAGACCTGTAACTGCATCACTGCCTACAGCCGCTGGTGTCTATACTGCCTCACAGATTTCATTGCTTTAGGTGTAGACTGGAGAGCAACCAAATTCGAATTCGTACTGTAGAAGTAGTACTGAGCAATCTGATCGTCATACAGACGAAGCCATAGAATAGAACACGTCTCCCGATCTCTGGAAAATGCACAAAGTTTCCGTTTCTACAGACATGTTGTGTTCAACTTCTACCGCGTTGCTGGTCGTACAATGATGGAACAATTTAGTTGACATAGACTTGTTGTATGACTGAAAAACATTTTTTGAAGGCCAATCTTAATGAGTTTCATGACACAGTTAGTTACCAAGACTGCCACATTAGATTTTGATTTTGTGTTGGTAATTGTGAAATCCACCTCAGTCGTTCTTGCTTGCTGCTGGTTCTGCAATTTTCTATCGCTCATGTGCTTGCTGAATGCCTTCTTTTCCTTTCTGAATGCGCTACCGTACATGGCTCATCTTTTTTTTTTTTTGAGAATTGTCTCATCTGCTTACTGAATCCCTTATTTTCCTTTTTTTTCAGATGAACTTGCTTTTGTCAGTAAATGGATTTGTTTTATGAGTGGGAAAGTCTCCAAACTAAGACTGCATGGAAACTGAATGTTTTTCTTTCTTGCAGATGTCATTTTTGCTAGGTCTATTCCCTGTTCTCATCGCATGTATCTACTCTGAAATCTTTGAATACAAGAACTTGATGAGGCAGGCAGTAGATGCACCACAAAGAAATTGAAAATTAGTGTTTACTTGGAAGATGACAAGTCAGTACTTGGAGGACAGTTGAAATCAGGAATTTGTCTACCAAAGCATTGTTCAATTACATTTCTCCGATTGTAGTAGCCTGGTAGCTTTCTATCTTATTTCACAAACCGTGTATTCTTCAACCATTCAACTACTTTAGGCATTATTATTTATAGTATTTGAGCTTAGAAGAACAATGAGCTTGAAACAGCAATATGTGTTATACTAAAAGTTGAACAAAAATGTTGTTAATATTTATCATGTGTATCAAGTATCATGTGATTTGGTTGTGGGATCACGTTGCATGCCTTAGCCTTTTACAAAAGCAAGCAAGTCGCTCTTGCGTTTTCATTAGCATCTTCGTTACAGAAGCAGAGAAGCATGCAAGCGAGCAGTGTCTTCGTTACAGAAGCAGGCAAGCATGCAACGAGCAGCGCACTCATACAAAACGGGCAAACGGGCTTTGCGGGACGCCGCACGTCCGTCGCGGCTCAAAACGGGCCGCCGCTGATGCCCGCCAAAGTTGATGCGGCGCTTGCGGACGGTGGACGGGCGGCCCGTCGCCGCGCCGTTTTGAGCCGCATATGGAGGTAGCTTTCTCTCTGCAAGCGGGACCCACATGTCAATTAATGCGGCCGTTGCTAATTGAATGGGCTTAAGAAAAACTATGAGCTATTTCGGCCTAATACGGCCCATAACTTCTTCCCCTATCCAATCCAATCCAATGCAAGGAATCATCCTCAACGACCGCCGAATCGCCGAAATTTCTCCTCGCCATGACAAACGCGGTGGTAGTGGAGCCGGCGCCGCTCGTGCGGGCCCGCGCCTGCACGGCCGCCGCCGCCTCCTTCCCTTCCCCGCGCCGTCGAAGAGCTGCCGCTGGAGCTATCAGGGCGTCTCCCGCGCCCGGACGAACCGAGGACGCCGGCGAGCTCCCCGCCCCGCTCCTCCCGAATGCGCGGCGGCGGGGACGCGACCCGCTCTGGCACGGCGGCGGGTTCAGCCTCGGCGTCGACCTCGGTGATGTCCGCACCGGCCTCGCCGTCGGGAGGGGGATCACCCTCCCTCGACCCCTCACTGTACGCACCTCTCGCTCTCTCAGTTCCACCGCCCAAAGCAGAGCCAACCTCACCAAATTGAGGTACACTTGGAATTTGGAAATGACGCCAGGTTCTGAAGCTCCGCGGGCAGAAGCTAGAGCTTACGCTGCTCGACGTGGCTCGGCAGCAGGTGAAGTTTCGCTTGGCTTCCTTCTCGTCTGCTCTGTGCTGACATTTCAAAACTGAATGCGATGGTGGTTCTGGTGTCCGGGATTGCAGGAGGCAGACGAGCTCATCATCGGGCTTCCGGTGTCCGCTGATGGGAGGGAGACACCGCAGTCCAACAAAGTGCGGAGCGTCGTCGGGAGGCTCGCCGTCCAAGCTGCCCAAAGGTGCGTCGCGTGCCAATTTGGATCGCTTCTGTGAGCTAGTCTAGGAGCTGGGTGCTCAACACAGTGGATTTGTTTTCGCGGAAGCAGGGGCCTGAGGGTATATCTGCAGGATGAATATGGAACGTCCACAGACGCGCTAGATTACATGATCTCCAGGTGAATATTGGTTTTACATGATCACCAGGTGAATATTGGTTTTCTTTGGATCCTGCAAAAATCAGCATACTAACTCTTGCATTTGCTAGCAACTTGCACCTTGCTAATTTTGGTATTAGCTAGCACACCTATGCCTGTTTGGATCCAGGCTTGCTAAATTTTAGTTGCTACTACTAGCTATTCAACTTGGATCCAAACAGTTTCCCATATCACTGTTGCTCCAAGAATTATAGCTGGACCTTGCTGCTGATCTTAAAATCTGACCATTCTAGTATTTACAGTACTGCTCCATCCTATGAATGTAGAAGCTCAAGAATGCAAATTCCAATTTTTCCTGCACATCGCTGATGACTATTAAATCGTGTCAAACTATTAGTTTGAGAAAAATCACTGAGAAGCTTGCCTGATTATGCCTCAATTTTCAGGGGTGTCAAGAAGTCTGCCCGTGATACCAAATCTGATGCCTATGCTGCTGTGGTATTTGATGCTACCTTCTACATATTTATTTACCCATGTTTCTGATAGCTTCTGGCTAAAGTTACAGCTGATTACTTTTGTTGTAGATGATTTTGAAGAGATATTTCATGTCATCAGGTCAAGGGGCTAAGATTGTTCTTCCCAGGCAACCAGAATTACAGGACAAGTTAATAGTCCAGTCTAAGCAAGACGCTGACATTTAGAAAGCATGTCTTCTAGTTTCTCCATCAGTAGAGAACGTGTCCAGTTGAGAGAACCTCATTTTCCACACCATCTCATCCACTGTGATGTAGATGATTGTTTGAGATATTCTAATTGTACTGCATCAAAATCACAAGCTGTTTTTGAACGTGGTCCTGATTGCAAATTGAGTATCATCCTAAAACAAAGTTTAATAACATATTCATTGTTACATCTCGTGATTTTTTTCTTGGTATCCTACCTAGATTACTTCTTTCTGAACTCTTGTGTAATTTATACTCCCTGCATCCTGAAATGTAAGGATTTAGAGTTTAAAATTTGTATCAAAATACAAGATGTTCTGGATCCTCAATCTTCACTCTCCTCAGGTTTTTGGCAAGAAATATTGAGATTACTTTTAAACTGGCGTCATTAAAACCACCAATCGGTAGGAAAAATAACAATTGAACTACTCCATTCTATTTACTGTGGGGTAAGATGGTCTTTTGTCAAGCTCTTTATTTTGTCTAAAAATCACACAGAATAGCTCTGCTGAGCAACTGTGACAGTAGCTCTGTTGAACTACCTAGGTATTTTATACTTCCGGACAGAGTAGCTCTGTTGAGCAAATCTGTGACATACTTTAGCCTGTTTATCCTATATAGCACTTAAATCAGATCCTGTATTTACATAGTATATAACCATGGAGACTGCATAGAAGAATTTGTTCAGAAATAGTTTGGACGGTCCAGTTGGCAAGAAATAAGGTACTTTGCAACAATCCCCTGCCCGTTCCATGCAGCCAATATGCTTCCTTTTTGTTTTCTTTCAATTCAGTACAACTGGCCTATGTTTTCTGTATCTGCATCAATCATGGTTGCTGCAGGCAATGTTTATACATTACTACGAGTACACAATGGAATGCCTGAGCGAAAACCACCTGAATCAATCGAGAATTAACTGATCTGAATCAGCTGTCCATATGGTGACGAAGCATCTCAAATCTGTGCATAAAAGAATCAGTACAGCTTGCTGAATTCAGTCTCCTGTGCTGGTTCACCAATCCGGGGGAAGAATGGATCCCTCTCCAGCATCGTCTGCAGTGAGTCCATCATCCTCACCATGGATCCCCACAAGAATGGCGCAGAGCAGAATGCATATCCAAAGACTGCCAGAGCTCTCACAACACCATCATGATACCATGGGAATGCCATAACGATGAGCATGCCAACAATCGCAAGCCATGTTGTAAGCACGTCAAGTGGTGGGAGCAGAAAAAGATTGATAACGAGCACTGACAAGGCAAGCACACCAAATAGGTAGACGGACCAGCCCATGATCGGGTGAACTGTGCGTGGGATCACAAAGAATGGAATGGAATATGCAGCCACCATAGCAACAATTGCAGCCAGCTTGATCAGCCACTGCACCAGGGCTGTTTGCTTCTCAGGTCGTCGGTTATAGCACAGTTTGGTCATCCCTGGCCTTGCCAATCTGGTGACCGTTATGATCACTATGTACATTAAAACCTCCATCAGAATCACTGGCATTTCAGCAGCATACCTGTGAAATGCAAGCAGGTAATTGTTGAGTGGAAAGAAAAGAAAAGAAAATTTCTGTCTGCTCAGGTACATAATTTGCTAATGTGATAACACAGTTATTGACTCACCCAAGATCGTCCCAGCGCTGCTTGTGCCAAGAAAGTCCTAATGGCAACACCGGCCAGGACCACCAGTACCAAGGTTTAAACCAAGGTGCACTGGGGAATGTGATAACACTGTTTGGCCCACAAGGGACATGCCAATGTAGCTTGAGATCTGAGATGTTCAAAAAGAGTGGTTGAAATTTTCAGAAGCAATAACTACAAGCAAGTGCATTGGTATTGAAGTTGTGTAGTTGTAGCACTCACAGTAGTAGGATGCATCCATTTGATAGCCGAGAGGAAGGCGATAGGTCCCATTGAGCTTTGTGCCATTCTCAGGAGGTTGAAACATTGGTTTATCGAGCAAGTCTGGGTAGCACCCAACCAAAAAGCCTTGGTCAGCACCATCAGAGTTTTCACGGCCAGTCTCCAGGTCCTGAAGCATGCCCTTGAATACATCAATAGAAGGCTGCAGATTGAAGAAAAATCCATATTAGTTTAGTCGGCATTACATGTCTGAGCACAACATACTCAGTGTGTGAGCTTAAAAAGAATCAATTTATGGATGGTCAGCACTTTCTTTTCTATGGATCATTCATACTGTGAGAAGACATATACTTCATCTTGGGGGGTGGGGGTTCAATGTATGCTCAAATTCTATTAGTTTGTAACTGGCATCTGACTAATTTGTGCCATTATTAACACAGTTGTATATGCAGGGAGATTGGTTTAATTTAGGATACATACTGTTACTAGAGTACTAGACTAAAGAGGTTTTGTATGACACAGCTAAGTCAACCAGCCTCCATGATTTCAAGCAAAATGACACAAAATTCAGTTGTATCGGACAGGTCTCAAGTGGAACAACAAAAGTTGAGGACATACCTGGAGCACGAAAAGACCAGTGTGGAAGTAGCACGGGTTGATGAAAACAGCACAGAACTGTCCACATTGGAATAGTTCGTCTGTGTTCTGGAGGAAGATGTTATCGGAATCAATCATGACGACACGCTCATAGTCCACCAGGGTCCACGCATAAAGCTTGTTCAGTGTCAGCTTGAACCTCTTGTTGATCCCTCCTAGGTTGCTCTCATAAGGATTCCTGAGGTTTTCCACTATCACCACCCTCAAGCCATCCTCTTCTGTCCTGCATAAGTCCCCATGTATTGTCAATGGGTGTCTTGTTTCATTTCACATTTTGCTGTAAAAAACTCCTAATTCGTTGAAACAAGTATTCCTTCGGAAGTAAAACAAGTAGAAAATGTTTTGTTGGTCGTCATGAAATGATCAGGCCATATCTTGGGGGAGATTCACCGATTGCTATAAATCATTTGGGACTGACTTTGAGACGACCAGTGAAAGACACAAGTATTAGCTATGAACCTGGTCAGACAAACTACGGGAAAACATTTATTTTCTACAAAAGAAAATGAAAGCCACTGTGCAATCACTATTGGAAGAAAAAGGAAAGTTGACCAGTGTAATTGGATAGCAGACAATTAAGAAGTACAGGTCGCAACCAGCCATCGACAGGAAGCCAACAGTCAAAGCTTCAGAGCTCGTGCATCCATGACAGCATATTCTGTGAGACTAAAAATCCTCCGTACTAATGGTACTGCCCGTATATAACGGCAAAATAAGCATGCAGATGCAGCGCATATGTCGAAGTTAACCCCACAAGAATTTGAAAAAAAAAGGCCACCAGCAGAAGCTTCCTCTCTGCAGGTGGTCCCTGTTCCACTTCCCAAACCTGCAAATCATCGTGCTCCCAGTCCCAGGTACCCCGAAACATGTCACCCCTTGTATTGTAGTCATGGCCTTCAGTTTCTACTGTTGTTTGTGCCTGCCGCAACGCGACGCGGGTTTGCAGTGCGTAATAAAATTCGAATTAATTACTGCTTGCTAATAAAAAAAATGGCGTGCACTGGAAAGTTTTCCTAGGAATGGCTTCAAAATTTGGATTCGCTATTGGTTGATGATCAAGCAGTGCGTGCCCCTGGGGGAAGAAGGGGAGTCGAACGAACAACGGAGACGCGTCGACGGAGCGGAAGAAGGAAGGCGGGGCGGCGGAGGCAGCGCTACTCACATTGCGCGGACCCAGTCGCGCGGCACGTCGGCGGAGGCGATGAGGACGCGGTCGGCGTCGGCTCGGACCCGGGTGAGGGAGCGCATCATGACGCGCACGGCGACGTAGAACTCGTAGTCCCGCGGCGTGCCCATGTACATCATGGCCGCGTACGCGTGGCGGTGCCGCGGCGGCGGGCCCTCCACCCGCCGCGCCAGCGCCAGGCCCCGCCGCTCCTCGCGCGCCGCCGCAGACGCCGACGACGCGGTCACCGCGAGCAGCAGCAGAAGAAGCGACAGCGACGCCGGCGCGAGCCGGCGACGCCTGGCGACCGGCGGCGGCGTTGGCCCCACCATCGCCGCCGTTCCCACTCCCACGCGAGAGCGCGCGGGCGAGGATCAGTCGCCTCAGCCGGCCGTTGACGACTAGCCTGGTGGACTGGTGGTGATCAGCGAACGAATAGGCGCCGCGCCGCGCCGCGCCGGGGCCCGGTTGCGAGGCGCTAGCTGCGGCCCTATCTGCCTTGCTCGCCAGTCGGCGCCGCTGGGTACGTACGCGGTACGCCCCCGGTGGTGTTTGGGGGAGGAGAGATGAGAGAGGGGAGATGCTCTGGATTGGATTGGATGCCGCCGCGGCTCGACGCTTCTCCTTGGCAAAAGCGAGAGAAGAAAGAAGGGGGGGGGGGGGAGGGCGGAGAGAGAGAGAGAGAAGGCAGGCGAAACGGGGCGGCGTTTATTTATGAGTTGTGGGAGAGAGACCTGCCCTGCCGTAGCAGATGCTTTCCCTTTGCCCCGGTCCAGCCTCCTCCTCCAGCGTACGACGCGCGGTACGCCCCAGTGCCCCACTTGGTACGTATCTGACACACGGGACCGGGTCTCCGGTTTGGCCCCGCACTCCAGCCACGAAGACCGTTCGGCTACGCCTACGCGCCACCCGCGGCTAAAGCCGAGCGAGCGCGAAAGGAAATAACGCCGGCGTCCGGCGTCGCGCTGCATAGTCCCTCCTCCTTCTCGGCATCAAGACGCGGACGCGGACGTATCCGTTCCTACTGTCATGTCAATCGGCCAGTGGCCACAGTGCAACGTGAAGGAGCGGAGCGGAGAGCCGGAGACGACTGGGCGGGCGGGCGGGGCGGGGCGGTGCGGTGCGGTGCGGTGCGGACTCCGGCGTGGGTTGGTGGGACGGCCGGGATGGACCGGACCAGTTCTACACGCGCTCGACGACTCTGCTACAAGTTTTAGTGCTGGCGAGTGGCAGCTCCAAAAGGCCCGGGATGGCTGGCTGGCTGGCTGGCCGTTTCATGAATGGGCGCACTTATTTTTCTTCCAATTCGAGAACAACCAGATTTTTACGCCTCGGATTTGGTGTTCTACTCGAGGCCAGGCCAGCTGGGTACAGTAGATGGCATTTGGCTGAACTTCAGTATTGCCGTTCCGGTTTTGGCAACTGGAGTCCCGTGGGGTGGAAAGCATTGCCGCTTCTGCGAGTGGCCGCTGAGCCTACGGTATTTGTACTTAAAAATTTTAAAAAATTTTAAAACTTTGCACAACAATAATACACCATTAGATAAGCATTGGACCAAATTTTGATATTTAAACAATTTTTATAAAACTTCATATAAAAAGAATAAATTTTACCCATCCTGAATTTTGTCCTTTAATGGCTGAAATTTGTTTTTTTTCATATGAATTTTAAATTTTTATAAAAATATTTTGAATCTTAAATTTTGGTATAATGCTCTTCTAGTGATGTATTATTAGTAGATAAAATTTCAAAAAAATTTAAAACTTTTAAATACGAATATCATAGACTTTTGAAATAGACTCATCGGTCATTCGTAACCGTGGCGTTTTTGTATGGTCCCGTGGGATTTCATTTCATCATCAGTTTGTAAACCGCGCTGGGAGTTTTTTTTTTTTTTGATAATACGTATCTGCATTAAGTAGTAAGGACAACGTACATGGACACGAACGCATACAGATACGTAACAGTAGGATACAGGGGTAGCAGTCCTAACCAACTTGCACAAAGGCCCTTAAGAAAAACAAAAATTACAATTTGGTCCACAGACCCTGTGCTTCCTCTTCCCGAAGACTCCAGCGTCCTCCGCCGCCGACTGGTGCCGCCGCCGAAGCCGCCGTCGTCATGGAACCAGAGAACCTCCATCGCCCACAGGCTTTGACAGAAGCCGCTATAGATGAAGCCTACGCTGAACCTCCATCGGCCGGGGACACACCCCAAGGATCTCTGGCCATGGATCCA
>DXKC01001965.1:0-10262 GCA_031170775.1 Cymbopogon citratus
CTTACTTTTCTGAGTTTATTGTGATTTTACCCCTTTTTTCTAACACCATTAGTTGCTGTTAACAGAGTAGGGGTAAACTGAGGCTTCGTATTTACAAAGTGAGGGTAAAAACACAACATTGCGAAAAGTGAGGGTAAACACATAATTGGACTTCAAAATAAGGGTAGAAACACAATAGCCCCATCGTAATATATAGAGTATTTATCAATTAAATTAGCATATAAAGTAATCAAACAATATTTATATAATATTATCATTAAATTATAAATTATATAAAATCATTTACATAGAAAAAATAAATTAAAATATTTTACAACAAAAATATATTATGTTTAAACTAAATTGGAAAAATAATAAAATTAGTTTAATATTTATGTGCATTAATAACATTAAATTAATATTAAATATTCTTTATAGATGTACTACTAAATAGTTCCAATGCATCATTAATAATAATAAAATTAAATAATTAGTCATTAGTGATGTGGAGAGAACTTTTAAATAGATTCATTATACATTTTTCTTCCCGGATACGGATACAAATCGGATATTCCATATTTTTGTCGAATACAGATCTGGAATCGGATAGAGAAAGATACTAAAAAACGAATTCGGATACATCCATTTAGCATCCATATTAGAAACGGATACGAATACGGATATCCATATTGCGCGTTTTAGCGGATACGAATTCGGATAATTCGGATTTCCAGACATCCATTTCCATCCCTAGGTGTTCGTGGACCGCTGCTCGGTACGAAGAAAGGGTGGGAGTAAGACTAGCCACAGTGTGCCAATGCTCCAGACCGGGCCGGCTCCATGGATAACTATACAGGTAGAAAATAAAATAATTGACCAAACACTTTGCACCACAATTGATCACGTGAAATAGAGAAGCTGGTTACCTCGATCCACGTGCAGCAGTAGCCATTTATTTTTATACGCCTGCGGCGGTGGGGCACTCTCTGCACTTCACGAGCAGATGGAAGCAGCAGATCCGTAAACGGCGACGGCGGCTGCGGCGAACAGGGACGATGCAAAACACGTACTCCCTCCGTCCACAAATAAGTGCATTTCTTTGACTTATATAATTTATGTTTGACCATTCGTTTTATTTAAGTTTTTCACTGCAAATAATAAAATAAATAAATCATTATGAAATACCTCTAATGATAGAATAAGTAATAACAAAATAAATAATATTTATTAAAATTTTGAATAAGACGAATGGTCAAACACGAATTTTAAAAGTGAAAGAAGTGCACTTATTTGTGGACGGAGGGAGTACTGACTACCACCACAATTGATTTCAGGCCATGTTTAGTTCACCGAATTGGTGTTGAAAAGCACTGTATCAGAATTCCTATAGCATTTCGTTTGTATTTGGTAAAAATTATCCAAACTTTGACTAACTAGGCTCAAAATGTTCGTCTCGCAAAGTAGAACAAAACTGTGCAATTAGTTTTTAATTTCATCTACATTCAGTACTCTATGCATGTGCCGGTATTTTGATGTAACGGGGAATCTTCCTTTTATATAGTGGAATTTGGGAAAGAATTGGGAGAACTGAACAAGGCCTCACTTGAAAAACAGAAAAGGTGATTACCTCGATCCACGTGCAACAGCAGCAATTTGTGCCTGCGGGCGGTGTGGGGCACTCTCCGCACTTGACAATCAGATGGAAAAAAATCGCTGGCAGCATATCCGTAAATGGCGTCGGCGGCTGCGACGAACAGGGACGAATGCAAAACATGTACTTGACTACCACCACAATTGAGCTGATTACCTCAATCCACGTGCAACAGATGTGATTTGTTTTTACTCCCCTTTTCCAAATTGTAAGTCGTTTTGACTTTTTTGTTTCATCCATTTTGCTATGCATCTAGTATAATAATATGTCTAGATATATAGCAAAATAGATATACAAAAAAAAATCAAAACGACTTATAATTTGGAATGGAGAGAGTATATACATGCGGGCGGTGGCGCACTCATTCTCTGCACTTATAATCGCGAGAAAATCCCTTATATGCCATTGAAACCTATACGAATCCCTTATCTGCCATCGAAAAATTACCATTCCCTTCATTGCCTTGCCACTATTTTAGTTTACCACTCCCTTGTGTGCCATTCCGTCACTCACCGTTCATTCCCACTGTTAGAGATGGGTTCTGGAGTGGCTACGGCCTGCTGCTGGAGCTCTTCCATGCTACTGTGCTGACACACGATGGGTCATGTGTTGCTTGCGGCACCTTGTGCATTAGGCCAGTCTCAGTGGAGTTTCATCAGAGTTTCATGGGCATTAAATACGATGATGTGACACTATATTAATGAAGAGAGAGATGATAAAGTTTCATGGGAGTAGAGAGAGTTTCATCCCCATGAAACTACTGTGCACCGTTTCCAAAATATTAGTGTGTTGGTAACCGTGACATAAAACTTCCACTGACTGGCCTTAGGCCATCGAGCTGGTTCTCCATGCACTGCTGCCATCCTCGGGGCGCTAGCTACAGTGCTACAACCTAGATGGCCATTATGGCACACTTGATGAGTGTGGGCGTCGTGGCGCACGCCGCTGATGCAGCGTCTATAGTTGTCCATCGGGCCGGCCCGGTCCGACACGACACACTGTGGCTAGTCTTACTCCCGCTCTTTCCACGTACCGAGCAGCCGACGTTCATCGCAGCCGACGTCACCGTTTACGGATATGCTGCCGGCGATTTTTGAGAGAATCCCTTATATGCCATCAGAACTTATACCAAGCCCCTATGTCTATGTGCCATTACAAATTTAGAATTCCTTTCACTGCCACTATTTTAGTTTTTGGTTCCCCTTTATGCCATTCTGTTAATCTCGCTGTTAGTATCACCGTTAGAGCGGCTGTGGCATTCATGTATTGGCTACGGCCAAAAGCTATTCAACACTGTCATGCTGTTGGTGCACATGCACCCTGTCGTGCAAGACTGATTTTTTTTTTATCGGCACTGTAATTATTGCTAGTCAGTCAAAGATTATGCTGCATATAAATGGTCGCCAATCGATTCGTCACCAAGAAACATAATCCCTCCGTCCTTTTTTAATCGTTATTGTTTGTGTGTATGTCACAAATTTGACTCAATTTGTATAAAATATGTGCAACATTTGTATGTCCAAATACATTTATTAAAAAACTAGATTCAAAGATCTATCCCATGACACTAATTATGTATTATAAATATTACATATTTTTAATATATATTTAATTGGAGTTGATTCTTGGAAGCACAAGCGACAGATATTTAAAGACGGAGGGAATATGTACAGGAATTTAATGTTGTCTTCTTTATACTTTTTTTTTTGACTAGCATCGTGTCCGTGCGTTACTACGGGACATGTAAATGTTTGTATAAAAAATACACGGATCGCACGATAAGATAACAATATTATGAAATTAAATAAATAATAACATTAAATTGACATTTAATCCAAGCAAAAAGCGGTGTCGCAGGCTCATAAACTATATTGTATATATTTTTTTCATGATTCGCCTAAGATAATGTTTTATATTGCCAGAAGATGTCTTCGATAACCATTTATTCGGTGTGCCAATAAATCTAAAAATAAGTTTTGGCGCATCTCCATACTATCCTATACAAATAAGAATATATGCAATGTAGGTCACATATAGGCAATACTTCATGCATTGAAAAATCTCACAAACGTGAAACAAAATATGTTATACTAAATGTACTCCACGCAGACATATATTATAGAACAAGGAATCCACTTGAGCGTCTATGGCAAGATCCCATCATTAGTAATATACAGAGATAGTTAAATCATAGGTAATATTGTAAGTGACTGTAGTTTCTAGTGGAGCTGATCGGCGTACCTTTTTTCGTTTCCCTCGTCTAACAAAAATCCGGCAAAAGCTTTTTGCCGCCTTTTGAAAAAAATTTATAAGCGACTGTGATCGAGTTAGTTACCCACAGATGAATTTCCATTTGAAGATATTCTCATTCCATCCAAGAAATAAATGGGTGGCCCTATTATTCAGAGCCTACAAATGCAGTCATACACTAAATTTATGACGATGGACGGGATCAACCAATGCACAGCCACAGTAGTACTTGCATATGAAGCTGCAAACCACTCCTTTGAAACCAATTAAATATGGACAAGTGAAAAGCAGTATAGGCAACTTTTACATGCAAGCACCTATAGGTTTACAAATATCGCATGTGGTTCCTGAGAAAAAATTTAACTAAATATATATTTTAAAAAAATATTAATATTTATGGTATGCAATTAGTATCATTAAAAAGATCTTTGAATCTAGTCTTTTTATAAATTTATTTGGAGACATAAATGTTACCCGTTTTTTCTATAAATCAATGTAAACTTATACACGCACACCAACAATAATACTTATTTATGGACTGAGGGAGTACATCGGTTCAGGACAACTGAAGCTAAGGTGCTAATATGCCGGTGGCTACTATGTATGCAGGTAAAAATTTTATGCCAGAGCTTACTTCTTGCCAAGAAGTTGCCCCATCCCATCCTATTAACATCTTATGATAGCTAAATGTTCAAATGTTTTTGTTTTCTAGGATTGAGTAACACTTGTAGTTCACTGGGAGTCTGGGACAGCCAAACTTTGCAATTAATTTAACTATAGTGCTAGCAGGCAGTCATAAAATTAAGGTGTGTCAACACATATTCCCGTTGACATTCTCTGATCCAGCAAAAATAATAGGTTTCGAAGAACTGCAACGATGACCATATATGGTATAATCAGTCATGGTTTCGAAGAAACACAAAGAGACTCAGTTGACTTCCTATTTGCTACTGATCAAGTATTGATTAGTAGAACCTCTCTAATTATAAAATGAACTGAAAACTATAAGAGCTGACTATGATTTTTGAAATATGAAATGTTGTATATGCATGCACGTACCGATTTGTATGTGTATATGCATGCACGTACGTACCGCGATTTGTATTCGAGGGCGATGTCTGCGGTGCCGCAGCCCGGACGCAGAGGGACTCCACGTCCACGATGAAGGCGTCGCACATGGAGTTTGAGGATGATGGTGCTGCTGGAGAGCTGGCGAGGAGGACGCCGACGATGTGCTTGTTGGCGAGGTGCCGCTGCCCATGGCCCTGAGGCCACATGCTGCGAGGCACACGGAGGCTGATGGAGAATGCCCCAAAGCAAGCCGGCATCGGCGCAGCCGCGGGGGGCAGGCCACGGACGTTCGGATCGGGGCTGCGGATCATCAACAGAGAGGTGATTAGATCAAGGGAATGCTCTAACTACAGTAAATCTGACATTGCAAATTGCAGGCAGCAGAAATGTGGTTTTGAAGGAACAAGATTAGATAGATGTGGCCGGCGATGATGGGGAAGGATGCAGGCCCAGTGTCGCCACACTATCAGTAAATTACATTAAAACAAAGACTTTTAGTGAACCATCACCATTGGTTCACAAAGCATGTAGGAAAACACACATCTGGGTCGCATATTCAATCTGCACTACCATTTCAGGTATATTTTCATTTGCAAGGTCGCAAAAAAATTAGCCCCTCGTCAGTAGCCGCTTGATCAGATTTAAAAATGTAGAATGCAAGATGCACAACACAATTGCATCTGCTGTGCACAGGTTGTTATAATTAGCCGCGCAAACAAAAACAATGGCTCAGAAAAAGTGACTTACCGGCGTGGAGAGATCGACTGGTTCTTGCAGATGCTGTTGTGGGCTTCGGCGTGCCGCAGCCGTGGTTGAAGAGGAACAGGCGGAACCTTCACGGCGACGGGCGGTCACGGGCGTGGCTCCTCGCAACGGCAGTGTCGCGGCAGGGGGGAGTGGCGCAGCGTCGGCGGCGACGACGCACGGCGACGGCGCGGCTCCTCGCAACGGGTGCTCGTCGGTGTCGCAGCAGGGGGGTGCCGCAGCGTGTCCGTCGACGGCGGTGGTGGAGCGCCCAACGTCGATGCTCGTACGATGGTGGTGCACCTCACACAGAGGGCGTTGATGGCCGTCGATGGTGGCGCGTCCAGCTATGGCAGCAGCGGTGGAGCGTCTCGCGTCGAGTCTGTCCGGCGGCGGCGGCGGAGCGGCCAGCGTCATTGGCCGTCGGGATTTTTTTGGGGAGAGTCTCTCCTGTACGGGTGGGAGAATGAGGAAGGTGAATGATAGCATACGTACGAATGCCGTGTTTCTCTCCTGTACGGGATTTTTGGAGTGATTGTTTACGGGACCTTTCTTTCTTTTTTTTAAAGCAATTTTTGACGTAAAAAAAGGCTAGGAGGTGGAAGAGGTGTGGGATCACAGGAGGCAGAGTCATGGTCCCTGGTAGAATGTCGCACCAAAAACCTGTCTACACTTTGTTCTTTTTATTTGTGGGTGATAAGTCAAGACAATATTAAAAAAAAATCTCCCACAAATAAAAAAAGTGGACATTTTTTTGGTGCAACAATAGTTTCGTCCTGCCATCTGCTTGCCCTGCTATCCCCGTCACCACAAACCCCCATTGACTCCCTGCATGTGATCCCTCCATAAAAGAAGAAAGAAAAATCTCATACCCATCATCTTGGTAAGAAAAAGGAAAGCAAGAAATATCTCGCAGCGGCGTGCCTCTGCCGTCGCCCTCACCGTCTCCCTCTCCCTCGTCCTCGCCGGCGGCATTGGTGGAGTTCTAGAGGCGCCGAGGCATCCTGGAGCCAGAAGCATGCGTCTGTGCGCCCTCGCCCTCGCCGTCGCCGTCGCCATCGCCGTCGCCTTCAAGCCGATGGATGCGCCGCCGCCTCCAAGCCGCTCCTCACCCTCGCTGTTGCCGACGGCATTGGCGGCGTGGCGTCCTTGTTCTAGAGGCGGTGAGGCATCCCGGAGCCAGAAGCAGGCGAGTGCGCACTCGTCCTTGCCCTCTCCCTTGCCATTGCCTCCAAGCCGATGGACGTGCCGCCGCCTCCACGCCGCCGCGGCCTCCAAACCGATGGACGTGCACGCCACCAGCAGCAGCAGCTCGGTTGCAATGAGCGCCCAGAAGGTGTGCCGGCCTTGCTCTTATGTCTATTAGCTTTGATTTGATCCCTTCCAAAGATTATCAATGGTACATATGCACACCTAATGTCCCTCACTCGATCCACGCATGGTGCTTTGATCTGCTTCATTCATAGCAGGGCAGTATCCTCCTTCACCTAAGATAACCTACATTGCTCCAGGCGATGGTGTATTTGTTGACAGGGATGATGGCCACCATGTGTTCGATGAAATGCCCTGTCTTGGATTGTTTTTTGGTGAGGTGCATAGCATCACATATATCAGATAGGTTGCAGCCAGACAACATGGATTGGATCGTCACAAAAAAACATGGATTGGTTACAAAGCTGAATACACCACAGTGAAAGGCCACTCCTAATTTTGGGCAGATTCAACTTGTTTCTGCCTTGAAATCAGTAAGTGCACCTAGGAAGCACTTGAACAAATTGACAGCTTCATAAAAAACCTGCACCTTGGGCAGATCATTCTATTTCCAGTGATCATGTTAGTTTACTTGGAACGGGCCAGCAAATCAGCAATCAACACAAGAATCTACGTTGAGTAAATTACAACCCATCCATCGTGTGGCTACCGCACCGCTGCAGATTGTCCTAGATGCATTCCAGGTTTTCTTCCCTGCCGTTCAGCATCCAGCATGCCTTATTTTTGATGACCCGCCACACCCATAATCTTTTATCTTAGTTGTAAACTTATTTGTTCAAATATGCTCTGCAATATTCCATTATCTAATAAATGAGCACACCAGAAAACAATTTGTCAACTATAATTTTGTTGGATCTTTCTGAGCTTCCATGCATCATGACTGTAACTGCAAATGATATTGTTAAAAAACTATTTTCAATTTCCATTGCCTGACAATTTTGGTTCTTATGTAACTGCAACAAGAAGTTCTCCCTTGAAACGGCATTATGCTAGCTGATCAAATGGTTAGTTTCTCTTACATGTCATCATTCCTTTTTAGCCTTTTCTCTGTATGGCAACATACCTGTAAAATTGATGGTCCAAATTCTCAATTATTTAATTTATTCGTTGGATTTTCTCCAAGTTAATGCCTTTCTGTTGTTTTTATACTGATAGCCATGGTAGAGTATGGTCACAGGCAAGATTTTCTTCATCGTGATATGAAGCCAGATAACTTCCTCATGGGCTTAGGCTCATGAGCATTTCACTGATAAACTTTTGTTGTGGCAGGTTTGAGTCTTACTGTCATAGCTCACAGCAAGTCAGGATAAAAACTTTAGCACAATATCCATTTTAAAGTTTATATGGAATCAGCAATCCCTTTAAATTGTTCTATGCTTTTGTACGAAAAACACTTGCAGGTATATTTTTGTAAGGAAAAAAAATATAGTGCTGCTCTATGTGAAACTTTCTTTGTTGTTTATTTTTTTTTCACAAAATAATATTGAAAAATGATCAGAGCTGCTTTGATCTTGTAGTGGTGGCATGCAACTATGGATTACTCCATCAAGCTTTTGTTTGGTTAATAAGGGATTACTGGATGCTGCCACATATATACATCATCAGTTTTAGGCTCACCACAATAGAGGATCCTTTTCAATCGTTCTATAGACTATGATTTTTCCTGTCCGGAACTCTGAACCAATGTTCGTGCTGCTACAAAAAACCTTCATTGAACCATATATATGTGGCCTTAATGTGCTTTACTGTGTGACCTACACTTTATGAGTAAAAAACATTGTGCTTGGCCTATGGTCTTGCCTTTGTTGCATTGTTATAAATGCACATTTTTGGTAGGAATTGAAAATCACATTAGAATGATTAATTTATCTTTTTGTTTGGTTTAGAGGACTACTGGAACATACAACACCAGTTTTAGGATTCGCCGTTACAAAAGGTCATTTTTCAATCCTTCGTGAGAATTCTGCTCAAGCTCCAAACTGAACAGTTCAATAAATGCATCTTTACTCAATGGATTCTATCTATGTTCTATTGACGTGGCTGTATGTTTCGGGAGTCTTATATATTTTTTTTACGAATCTGGAGGGACCTGAGTCCCTACGGGAGTCTTATATACTAGCAGACAGGCCCGTGCTTCGCACGGGCGAGCAAGCCGAGATCAGAGGTCATATGACTATATACGTGGAACCAAAAGATTAGTAACATTAGAGATTAGTAATATATTTATATTAGTTATAGAGATGGGCTGTCATTTGACACTGAAAAGTATGCTGGTTAGGTGAAAAAGTGGAAGGATGTTCATTTGCAAATTGAAGGTTAGTATGAGGATGCAGAAACTAAATTAGCTAATCTGGTTTGATGGTTCTACCAGGCATTGTAACCTGTTTACTTCATTATTTGCAAAATGTGGGTTTGTGTTCTATATAGACATCATTCTCCAAAATGTGAAGAAGCAGTAGCGTGTAACATTGCATGACCATTTAGTACTATTTGTAGGTGTGCATATTGCAACAGAAGTAAGTTTTTATAGCAGAAGAGGCAGTGTGGAGACAACAGGCAGCCTGTCAAATTGTTAGTACATGAGGGTAGCAGAAACACTAAGTCCTGAATTAGGGAATAGCAAAGTAAAGCTATATGATGGTAAAGAAAATTGAGGGTAGTGAGGAGAGCCGTCACACTTGGATGCATCATTTGCATATTATCTCAATTTGGTGCACCCTACAATCATGGAACAAAGAACTAAATAAATTAGTTATAACAAAGATCAGGTAACCAATTTTAGAGGATGCATGCATTACTAATTGCTATAAAGAAGAATTGTTTATTATATATTTGATTGTGGAAGGTGATTAGTTAGAGGCAAGGGAAAGCATGAAAATATGCATTACCTGGAACTGTGCAGTCGGACAGATTTGGGCTGTACACAAAGGCAAAGAAACAATAAACGTCGATTTGGGCTGTACAAAAAGGCAAAGAAACAATAAACGTGGAATCTGAACAGAACTGCAGGTGCAGGTGCAGATGCAGTAAAGCATACACACATGTAGTTAGATCATATCGGAGTACAATTACCTGAGGCTGGTTGCTCGGGCTCCCACAGGTAAGAGTTGGAGGAGCTCAGGAAGTGAAGGTCCTCCGCGGCATAGTTCTTGGAGCAGCAGTCACAGAGTGCGAGGCTGGTACTCGGCGGCTTGTGGACGTTCGTCGTTGGCCGCAGCTGGAGGTGCCGCCGCGTTGGACTGGCTGCACCTGCACGCATCTAGAGTTCCGGGCGAGGCCGGAGGTCCGTGTGCCC